>SNQJ01S0226886.1:950-14572 GCA_010110895.2 Picea sitchensis | reverse complement strand
GGGTGAGGAATGGTCCAGGCTCAGAAATCAGAAACAATCATTCTTCCTTGTTTGAGAAGAATAGGGCAGATAGCCCATTGCTGATGTTCTATACTGAGGGCAGATATTCTTCTACATCTCACAGACGTGAGTGAAAGATTGGCCCAGATGATTCAGTTTATTTTAACAATATTTTTCTGTGCAGGTTGGCATCAGATGATTGTTATGGAGAGTGCATGTCTCCAGACAGTAGAGATATACTACTGTGGTGGATATGTTTCACCGGTTGTGACTATGTGTCACGGTTTGAGTAGTTATGTACTATCGTGGATAGACACAGTTGTGTTCTATAAATTAAATTTGTACCAGTTGTCATAGGAGATTATCCAGTTGGATAATAATGACGGTGTTCGTGTTGCTACCAATTGAATGGTCTGTTGTGCTCAAGACCATACCTCCCTAGCTAGGAAGGAGTGTTAATATTATGGTAGCTTCGAGAGGTATGAACCTCTATTGTGACCTATGACGAGATTAGAATACTCCGGACGGAAGCAAAGAAATGAAGGAAACCCTAGATAAGTTGTCGGCTGCAGAAATATATTTAAAATGAATTTATTAGTACCCAGAAGGAGAAGTCGACCCCAGTAAGCCTGCCCGGACTACTATAAATGCAGGGCGCCAGTTCTCATTATACACATCTCGGCAGTTGCAGAGAGAACTAGATCTGCGCAGGTGCAGTGGCAGTTTTGTGCGCAAGTCTCTGGGAAAGTGTGCGCCAGCTTCTGGGAGGGAATATCTGATCATCTTGGTTTCTATTCTTGCTTGGTGCATTAGCCTCTCTTGGCTATTGGATTGCTACCAGGATTCTCTTCTCTGTCAAGGTCAAGGTGTTCAGAGGGTGGCTTCGGCCTATGGTTGGGTGACGAGGGTATCATCAATGGTAAAACGAGCACAATCTTCTATATTCTAACACTAACCAATGGGAAACTCAAGACTGATGCCAATGTCACCTCAAGAACACTCTTCTCACTTAAGACCGACTCTCCTCCAATACAAGGGAGGTGTCCCTAGATTAGGATTACTAAAGCTTGATGCAATTGTTAAAGTAAATGTCAGATTATAATGGTCAATTAACTATTAAACATAGGTATTAATAAAGTCACTTCGACTTTAGGTTATTTTGTGCTTTTATGCTTTATTTCACTTTAGTGTGTTTCTTGGTCTATCCCAAATTCATAAAGTGGATTGACTCAGCTAGCTTGTAACACTTTATAATAAAGATTTCACTTATTATGAATGCAATCTTGGTTTTCTATATGTGTTCGTGTTATCATGATATGGTATCAAAGCTCGACATTCTCAAAGTCGTATCAAGAGTCTCGAGCCTTTGGAAGACAAGATTTCCACTCTTGCGACTTCAACAATCTAGGTGCCATGAACTCTGTGTGAGCATAAATACCTAGGAATTGTTGCCTATAGAGACAGATCGCCAACACGATGCATCAAAGAACCAAAAGGGTTTTGGATCATTAAAAACCATGATCGATTGATTTTCAGTTTTTAAAGCCAGATTTATCATAAATCTACGTGTTCTTCAACAATACATGTTACTACTGCTATTTAGAGCCAATATCCAAGTGTTCTTACTCCAATATTGTAGATTGAGTTAGGAAAGAACAGGTATTTTCAGTGTTTTACTCCCTTTTAGTGTTTATTTCTTCATTTGCGACTTGTACCAATGGCCTTTTTACCCAACATCATGCTGAAAAGTAGCCAAAGATTCTTTGGCAAGAACTACAATATGTGGAAGCAACATATGTTGGCCATATTTGAGTCCAAGTGTTTGGCTGCTATCATCTTAGGTAACGATACTAGACCACAAGATACAAGTAGAGATCAAGAAAAATTTGATGAGCGAGGCAGAGAAGCAGTAATGTTGCTTAAATTGTATGTGATAGATAAAATGCTTCTTGAGGTCTAAATAGGGAAGACTTCAATAGAAATTTGGAAGCATTTGCAAGAGTTACATGAGACTTTGAACAAGGGTAGAGCATTCTTCCTTAAGAATATGTTGTTTTCGATCATGATGGATGAAAGTGCATCATTACAAGAGCACTTACTCAAGATCAAGGATATTAGATAACAATTGTCCACCATTGGTTGAAAGATGGAAGAAGAGGACATAACGGTAATTATGTTAAAAAGTTTACCATGTGCTTACAAACACTTTGTTAAGACCCTAAACATCACCACTACAAATGTTGACCTAAAGTTTGATTAGTTAAGAAATACACTCTTACAGTAGGATAGATGGAAGAAATAGTTCGGTAGGAGCATTGAGACAGAGGGTTCAAAACATGCCTTTGCAGCCAATGTCAATGGCAAAGGTAAATGGGCAAAGAAGAAAGGTCAAGGCAGTGGTGAAAATGCAACCAAGAGTCAAAAGAAAATCACACGTCACTACTATGACAAAGTGGGCCATATGAAGAAATACTACAGAAAGAGGTTGGTTGATCCAAAAACCAACCAGGGAGGGCCTCAGTAGAATGCTCATGTTGTAGAGCATATAGAGGTGAAGGAATTAGCCTTCTATGCATTCATGGCCAAGCATCCAGCAAAACAGCTCAAGTCATCTACTTAGTACACCAATTCAGGTGCATCACGACACTTTACCAACATGCAAGATTGGTTCACGAAGTATATTGCTTTTTCCTCTAAGTATTCAGTGATCTTTGGTGGGGGGGGAAGAGTACATGATAGTTGGCAAAAAGTATGTGTAAATTTCTTTTGGAGGGAAAATGTTAATTTTCCTTAATGTGTACTATGTGCTAGGCGTGGAACTTAATCTACTATCAGTTAGTCAGATTGTGAGACACTACCCCCAGCTAGATGTCAACTTTAACAATCACAAATGCTACATAGTTGACAAAGAAACAAAGAAAACTATTGCTCTTGGTGTGGAGGATCATGGACTTATCAAATTAGTTGACATTGGACAAGTCGGAGAGCATGCATTGGCAGCCAAGATTGCATCAGACATCAATACACTTTGGCATCAGCATATGTCTTAACTTGACCTACCTCTCTCAATTAGCTCGAGAAAATTTGTTCGATGGACTTCCTAACATTCAGTAGCAGATCCAAGGTGTATGCAGAGCTTGGCAGGCAGGGAAGCAATGCCGAGCACCATTTCATGAAGGACAAGCTTGGAGAGCAAAGAGAGTCCTTTAGCTGGTTCATGCAAACGTTTGGAGACCAATGAACATGATATTCGTCACCAGTGCCAGGCATTTCTTTCTGTTATTGATTACCATAGGAGGAAAATTTCTTTCTGTTATTGATGACCATAAGAGGAAAATGTGGGTGTACTTTCTGAAATTGAAATATGAAGTGTTTAATGAATTTCAAAAGTTTAAAGCATTAGTAGAAAAAGAGTTGAGGTGTCACATATATTCCAATCTATTCTGATACTGCTACACTGTTTTGATTGCACCTAGAGGGGCGACGCAGAAATAAACTTTGACTTTAAAAGATAAATAAATCAGTAAACTGTAGATGTACAGACAACCAAAACGAAACAATCATAATCATCCATACTTGCAATACCTCTGAATTTCACTGTTATGAAAACAACAATCTGTTTAAACCCTACAAATGCACGAATTATGTTTCGCATAACTGACCGTGATTGCGTATTAAATTTAGAAGTGAAGTGAATAATAATAACACTACCTTTGGTCTTGATTAAAACCTCCCCAGCCTTGGGGCGGGGCATGTGGAAGTCTTCGATACTGAGAGGCCTTCCGGGTTCCCAGAACACGGCAGCCCGCATGCTGGAAGGGCCATTCCCCAAGTGGTACCCACTCGCATCACTCGACAGGAATCGACCTCGTGACGCGGATCCAGCCGATAAACGGCCCAATTCTCTTCGTAAAGCCGGAAAGAAGCGAGAGAGGGCAGCCATGGGAGATCTGTGCAGGTCCTCCGATCGATCCGCGGCAGGAGTCGTTCTGCCTTCCAAGAGTGACTCGTTTGTGTTTTTATATTCGGCTGGTCAGTCTGCATGACGCGAAAAAATAAATAGTAATGGATAAGCAGCAACGTTGGTATGTGGGCCTGCAATTAAATAAATAAAATCAGCATAGTGGCCACGGATCAAAATTGGCAGGGATCAAAATTGGCACCTCACAGCACGTCAAAAAGGCTCTCAGTTAAGAAAGAAAATGATTTAAACGTTCACGAGGCTAATAATAGTTTAATTTCTGCAGGTCAGCCCTTTTGTTGATCAACTTGACCCTTTTGTTGATCAACTTGATGATGAGCTCTCTCATTTCTCCAGTTTCTCCTGTTGAATAAGTTATTCCAAGAGTTAGTTGTCAAGATACTTATATAGTTGTCCCTATTGTCATTGAAGGCTTCACATTCTAAAATGAAATGTTTTTTTGTTTCTACTTTTTCCGGAGGTGCAGAGCACACACACTCTTTCTTCCCAAGCTTCTTTTGGTCTTTTCCAACGCCCAGTTTTACAGCGGAGTTTATGGGAATTGGTTCTTAATTGGGCAATAAGCATTTTGGCTCTCCAAGATATATTGGCCCCTATGTACGCTTTTTGATGATGATTGTATGTGGGGTTAAACTCTTCAATATAATACTCTTTATTTCTCTCCCGCCCTTTATCCCAAGTTCACTTGTGGAATCTATCAATAACAAAAGACTTTATCTATTTATTGTTCGTAGGCACCTGTTCAAGTGGATATCCCATTTATTAAGCCATTTAATATTTTGTCGCATCCACTTCTTCTTTTTTTTGCACCAGTGCCCATTTCACTCAACATGATATCATAAGGAACTCAACTTTTAATTTTAAACTTGTTTGTGATCAAGTGTTTTTAATCTTCTCAATTTGCTTCCATTGTAAGTCATTATGTTCGCCTGTTTAAAAAAAAAAATGGATGTCCAAAAAAATTCTTCATTTTTATTTTTACCCATTTTTGAAGTTGCAATATGTATATTAAAATTTTATAAAAAGGGTTATTCTTCAAATCCTCGTCACTTGTATGTATTGTCTTCTACATGTCTTCATTGAGTGACACATCCATAGATAAATTTGTTTAGGTTACACCTTGTGTTCAAGTTTTGAAGCAGGAGCTCGAGCTAAGAAGTGATCATCCTAACTTTGTGCATAGTAAATGCATGATACTACTTAGGGTTATAATATTAATAGTGAAAAGTTATAACTCTAGAATCAAATGGCCTCCCTTTCACACTACATTGATTCTATAATTTTTGAAAGAGAGCACATAAATGTTTGAGTGGGATCTAGATATCATATTAGATTTGAATGGAAAATGAATAAAGGAGGAACTTAATCTTGTATGGCAATTTGTTTTTACTATGAGGGTCTTTATTTACTCAAGAAGAATGTTAATTGTACTATACCAACTTGCATTAATGTGATGGAAATAGGACTTGGCGTGTGCTAGAGGAAAATTAAAGTTGCATTCCCTATTTGTTTTCTAGAATATCATTTAATATTATCTATCTATTTCTATTTGTTTTATAAAATATCATTTAATATTACCTATCTATTTTYTCAAACCATCCATGGCATCACCAAAACCRTGGTGGTATTGTCGTCATCAATTCTCTACACTACCTTACAACTTCAATAGYRCGTGGATTTGTACTCTTTYGTCAAAGTAATTATTTGAATTCTTGTTATGCTTGATTTTAGTGATTTGAATTATGTTGATATTTCCCTTCTTTCGGACCATTTATTTGAATTCGTGTTATGCTTGATTTCAGTGATTTGAATTATGTTGGTATTTCCCTTCTTTTGAACCACCCATAGCATGCCCAAGAACCTCGCATTGTTGACATCCTTAATTCTTTGGAATTGTTTGTAAGACCCTTTGTTCTTAAACTAGATTTGTAAAGCATTTTTATTCTTTGAAGGTGTTATTTGAATTCTTGTTGCACTTGAATTATGTTAGTATTTCATTATGGATTTCTACCATCATTTGTTGGAAGTTGATATCCAATAATGTGTCTTTTAGTTCTTAGTTATTTATGTTGCTTTCAGGCTCATGTGTTCACTATTGATTGTATGTTTACTATTGGATGCAATAGTGAAAGACTCCAGATTTGTGGAGCATCTACTTCTCTTTTTTAGAGGTATGAAATGAAATCTCTACACATTCATGCATTCTTGATTTGGAAAGCCCGTGGGTCATCTAAATTTGGATTCCAATGTTTATATTGTTGCAATCAATTAAATAATGATTAAACAGAAATAGAAGGATGAAAAGACTTCTTCTTTTCTTAAAGGGCTCACAAATATATGTTTCTAGATTAATTCAATAATTCACTCACATGTTTGGGGTTGTATAGATAGTAGGCATACTTCAAATATATGTTGTTAATTATCTTCATAATTATATAAAAAACATGATACAATGATGTGCATTTTCTCTAGTGTAACAAACAAAATATTTTGAAGCATCTTTAAATCTGTAAAAGTTTATTTTACAATTAAGCTTATGATCTTTGAATATTTGAATCTGTGTTTTGCTAATGTTGAGGTGATATTTTGCATGCAACTTTGCTAATGTTGAGGTGATATTTTGGATTTACTAATTTCTCTATTAAGCATAAATTTGATTGGAAGAGTAATATTTTATTTAACACATTATTTAATGAAGTGTGTAGTTAATTTATTATTGTCAATTAAAATGCATATTTTTTCAAATTTTTTCATCCTGGAAGAGTTGTATGAATATATACCCTTCCAACTAAAATTAAGACCAACCCTCCAAATTTGATCATTGATAGTGGGTTGAGAATGAACTGCAAGTGACCAGATCAACGCACCTGAATTTCAATACAAAGGAAGACAACAAGTCAAAGTCTACCGTAGCATTTCTCCATGGGAACTTATTTTTTCTTCAATTAGACGAATAGAAACCATCAATTTTTTATAAAATAACAAAAAAACGCAATCTCATTTTAAAAAGTTAGAAATGGTTCAGTGGTAAAACTTTATGGGTGTATCCCATAAGAGTCTCATATGCCAAACCTTGCGACACAAGAACCTCACCCTATGTCATGATGGTAAAGGTGACTCAATTCAATATCCTCCTCCTTGTCCCAATTCTTGATCTATTTTTCGATTGATTGAGATCCTTGAGGATATGTGAAACTCCTTCATATAATTAATGAATTAAGAATAGCTTCCTAGTTAATTTTGGCATAGCTTTGAAGTCGCCACCTCTTCAAGTGAAGCCTAAATTTGGGGTTTTTAAATGAAAGATTACATCTATATGTAATATGATCACTTTTCATCCCTTCATTCCTTCTTGTCTTTATTTTATTTTAGTTGGAATTTGTTTGAACAACTTTACATATGTCTTCATTACTATGAGTAATATTCATAATTCCACACATATAGCATATCATTTAATTTTTAATATCTACAATATCACATAAGATAATGAAATGTATTGTTTTGTTGCATAATAGTAGTCATGTGATCTATTGGAGCACATTAAAACATAGTATTTTCCATTCTAAAACTCACAATATGACTCGTAGATGATGACCACTAAACTTTTGTGTTATAAAAGGGGTCACCTCGACTTTTCAAACCTTCGACAAACTGTCATGGCTAAGAACAACCCTTGCCTCTCTTCGCTTCCATTCTAACTCTCCTATTATCTCATATTGACTTCCTTTCCACCTCTCTCCTTCTCCATTACCCTTCCTCCCCAATCCTCTCACTGAGGCTAGTCTACTCCTTTGTTTCTGGCAAGTACAAATGTGGAGTCTTATATAATGAAATTCCAAATCAAATATCCATTAGGATCTTAGCCTTAATAGATGGTGATTCTTCATAGAATGTTTAGGAGAGGTCTCCCTCTCACACACCTAGTGAATCTTGTGACTTGGATTTGTCAATACTTTGGATCATAGCACCATATCCCTCTTCTTATATCATTTTACAGCCATCTTCTCCCCCATTTTCCACTAACCATCTTCCCCACCAACCTTCTAATAGCTTTCAATCATGCTAGATGTTGAAATCAACAAGTGGACAACCACAAGAAGGAACACAATAGAGAAATAACTCACACAAATCAAAGATAGACACAACAATATTTATGCAGTGAAATCCTCAAAGAGGAAACATCCACAAAGCAATAGATAATTTGCATTATTGCTCAAGAAAAAAAGGCTACATCCAGTATTCTACTCTTTGTCATGCAACGTCACATTGACGTCAAGCCATCACCATCAAATGACCCTTTATGATCTTTAAAGAGAGGTCATGGACCAATGAGGTGAAAATTCATGAATCGGGTATCATAAATATTGAGAGTAGGAGGACAGTTAGATAACCCAAGCACATGATATAATGGTGACCATTGGACAAAAATGTACAAAAGCATACTAAATAATAACACTTCACTAAAACAACATACTTAGTTGGACTTAAGTAATCCCTAGTCTCTTATATTCTAAAATCCCTCTTAAAAACAACTCAAAGACATGAAGAAGGATTTACAAAGGGATAGAAGGAGAAGGAAGGAGGTTGATCTATGCCTATTCCCTCTTGATGAAAACTTCCTTCACACATGAGATTAAATCAAAGATGCAGAAGGATGTCATGTCAAGGTCTTAGTGTGCAATGTATTGGTGTGGAATCGGATGTTGAACAAGATGGAGAAGAATAATCCATGGAAGATGACATAGAAGATGGAAATGTTGAAGTTGAAAGGACTCAACAAAGCTTTAGGCAAGTGTCAAAGATCCATAAGAATGCTCCAAGTGAACCAAGAACCTATGCTCTGGAAAACAACATGTGTGATGAGATGGTATCCCATTGTAAATGCATACACATGAAGGAAGCAATAGGGGCTACCATCACAACTGTCAAAAACATTGAAAGTGCTACAGTTAAAAAGATCACGATAAATGCTCTAAAAGGAAAAATATTTACAATGATCCATGAGAATGTTTCGGGCTACCCAAGAATCCTGCAAAACTAAAGGTGATCTAACAAGCTTGCAACATGAAATATATACTAAAGTGCTTCAAGGAATCAAAGATAATTGACTTGCCTCTTGTGCAAAAGACTAAAAAAAATCATGAAGTGCTCCAAGTAACACTTGATCCAAAATACATGTGTATAAGGAAGCAACAAAAATATGTCATCTTGACAATCTCGAGCTAAAAAGATCATAAGTGCATGCAAAAAAAGGCAAAAATATGATGGCACCAATGACCATCATCAATGCCATAGGAAGAGAGTGGTGTCGATGTACAAATTTTGAAGTGAACACCATGCTTTAAATATGGTTGATGTGTTGAAGCTAAAGAAGATAAAAAAATAGATGCACAAAAAGGCAAAATATTTCCATTGATGAACATGACTACTACATAAATTGAAAGGTGCCAACATACAAAGCTAAATGGGAACACCACCATGGTCAATGTGGCTTCTATTACCATCTTTTACTTGGCCTCTGTCTCTGGATTTTGAGGCTCCAAATCTACAATGAATGGACTTGAATCTCCTATGAATGGGGCTAGATCTTGATCAAATACTATTGAATCTGGATATGGAGCTCAATCTGTGACTACCTTTGTCTTTGTTCCTTCTATCCCCTTTATAGCAATTGTTTCCCCCAGTACAGGAAGTTCCAATTCTATTTCGAGTGTCAGCTTCTCCATAACTACCTCGCCTAGCATCCTTTCTTGTTTGAGAGTCATTGTTCATTGATCTGGTTCCAAGTAGGGATCCATAAACCATTCCATAACTTCCTATTCATGTTCCAATTCGAGCAGAGAAACATGCATATACATAACTAGTTTGGGCATAATAACGGCATCACCTTTGTTGTTCTTGAGATTATACTTAAGGCTTAGAAGTGTAATGTCAAGGCATCATAAATATAAAGGTTGATTTTAAGAAGTAATTTTTCTTCTGATAGTTATATCAGACTTAATTCCTCAAATGAAAATAAAAACAGAACAGTACATAGGCCGTAATTTGTCGTCTGGGTCGATTTATGAAATCAGGTGAGGTGAGGGAAACTTACAAAACTATTAAATGAAACAAGGCATCAATGTAGAGATGAATCTTAGCATGTTCACAGTAGAAGAAAATAAAGCATGCACTCTTGAAAGGATATAAGATTTAGTTATCCAAGTAGCTTATAGGTCTTGTATTTACTGAAAGCAAATACAGAGGAAAAACTTCTTGCTTAACGAACAATCGGTTTGGTGTGATTACAGTAGTTGTGTTACTAAATTGTAAACACTCACTTATCAAAGAGACATTTAAATAAGCAAGAAATACAAAGTAAAAATGGGAAACATAACTCGAACTGCACAAAGATTGGAATCTCTATCTGCGATTGTATTAATTCTCACAAAAGGAGATTTTCGCTTAATTACATTCGACAAGAAGCAACCATTTGTTCAATCTCTGAAACATGTATTTATAAAAAGGTTCTCAACCCTAAGCGGTTGGAATTCTCCTTATTTATAGAATAGTAAAATTACAAAATGTAAAATCTGAAACGTTTCACTTGCATCTCCCTTGTCTCTTTGCTATGATGGCGAAGGCATTTTTCCTTCTTGTTCTCCAGCTTAGAAACAATTGGTCTTCTAATCATGATCTGTACAAATGATGTGTACATGTTATCTCATTGGTTCCCGGAAGTGTTGCCTTTTCCCTACTCAACACATTTGACACACATGCCCATGAATTGTACCACCAATATGGACGGCTATGTTAAGTCAGTTGCCTCAAACATATATACTTTGTTTTCTAAGTGAGGCAGTCTGACTTCCATTCTCCTGTCTTTTGAAATTATAGATTGTAGCTGCAGACTGGGCTTCACTAGCCACCTATCTATCTGAGTAATATCAATTTGTTTTAATTGCAAGATTTCAGCACGAGCCTCTTCCATGTTTGTCTTGATATTAAGTTGATGTTTTTCTATATCAACTTGTCCTAAGACTTTGGAGATATTATCTTTTCCGAGGCCTAATGACTCTTTGTTGAGTTAATGAAAAGTTTCTTCACTTCCTTAGCCATTCTTTTACTTTCAACTATGTTAGTCTCCCAGGTCTTCAATATAATATCGCCTCTAGTTTGTTATGAGGGAGACAATCTGGAGACTATAGATACTCCTTCTCTTGCCGACGCCACAACTGCTTCTTGGAAGGTGGCTCGAGCAACAATAGTCTCTCTCTCCTTTAAACAAACATTATTTAAGGATTGGTCGACCACCCAAAAATGGTTTTGGACAACTTCTACCTTAGTGAAAAGGCTTTGTTGTGTTGATCCAAACTTATCACGCACCTCCAATGCCTTATCTTGGAAAACTCTCATATCTACAATTGTATTTCCAGTCAAGTTTATTTTGGCTTGTAGTTGTTTTACCAACTCTCCCTGCTGAAAGGCCCATTCTCTACTCGTCTGTGCGTTCTTGTGCATTTCATCGAGACCGAATTTGAGCTATAGGATTTCATGTGTATCACAAACTCTAATATGCTCGAAACTCTTGTTCATCTCACTCCTGACTTCCTGCTCTACAGTATTTATTTTATCCTGCAACTGCCTCACCAGCAGATCCCTTTGCTTCAACTTCTCCTTCAGGTTGCCCACTGAAAATTGGTTTGTTGTTGCAAAAGTTCCCAGTGAGCCTGGAAGATCTGTAGCGAAGTCTTCTTCTTCTAGGGCCTGCCCATCCAATAACACCCTGTGTTTATTGACAGTCGCACCAACCTTTGATGTGTTTCTCTTCTTACTACCACCCTTCTCTTCTTACTGAAGAAGAATTCTGAAGGAGACATCTCTTCTGCCGAAATAGGTATAAGATATTTTATGAATACAACTTTTGCACTCGAGTTCCCTCTACTAAACTGTAATGGTGTAATAGATTGAATAGGACTGCCTATCTCAGTGGATGGTTGCTTACTGTCTGTGTCAGTAGTTTAGTTGGTTTACCCAGTGTGGACAGTGTCTTTTCTTCTCCCTTTTTTATCAAGGCCTCAGTCTGAGTTTCAGCGTGATCGCTTGGTGGATCTGTCAATGTGGTGTCTTCCTTCTGAGTCAAAACCTCAGTCTTCTCCAAACTTTCTTGGGCATCCTATTTACTGGAGCTCCCTATTTCCAAGCTCTGGGTCTCAACTTATTGTGTAGCTGGAGGTATTAGGGTCTCTCCCTACAATACTTTGGGAAGGTTATTTCTTCGATGCTTCTGGAAGTTATAAAACTCGACCAATTTTTCTAGAGCCAGAGCTTAAACTCGACTCAAGACCTCCTTATAGGACCTTGCTCTTCGAAATACTTCGTCCTAAGGAGAATCTTCATGTTCATATATTTTCAAATTGTAAAGGGCCATGTGATTACCTACAATCTTCAGCGGATCGTGCTTCTTGAATTCGATATTGACCAGCTTGATTTCTTCCAAGGCCGCGACCTCTACTTTTGAATTGCAAATCCAGCAGAGAAAACGTACCAATCTTCAGGGGGAAGGCGGGCCATACCCTTTTCTGTACTGCTTTTAGCTCCTTACTAATTCCACCATGCAGAGTTTGATGTGCTACTTCGCGGCACCCCAATCGATCTGGTAAAAATTCAGGTAGAGCGTGTGGAGGAACTGAACAACCAAAAACCCTAATATAGGAAAAATGCTCTTCAATGTACCAGTCAACTATCTTGCCTAGATTAGCTACTATTTTGTCAAAAATCATGGGAGGTGGGAAACCATATATAACAGTATGCATCGACACCACCACCCAGTTGCAGATTTCATAGAAGAAATCTTTCTCTTTATCCTCCCAGAGTTTTGAATGATAAACATGTATGGTCTCAGCATTAGTTGGAGTCCAGTTCCAACCCATCAAGGGAAAAGGTGTCATAAAGCAGACGACATCCATGATATAAGTCGACATGAAGAATGAGGCAGGTTTCCCCTTGGATTTCAGTGATCGATATTTTGTAATCTCCTTAACCAAACTGTCTAACAACATCTTGGCCCAGTCAAAAGAATACCCCTCTGCCACCGTGTGCATAATAGGCATCCACTGTAACAAGAAATGGGTTGTGTTTTCCCTCCCATAGGTTCTACACATCATCATTTCTATATACATTATGTGAGGCTCTAGTGAAGAGACTGCGTATATGCCATGAGAGTCAGCTCTGAACTTCTCAGGGCGAGAGTACCAATCCTTAATTAAGTCGTGTAGGTTTTTTCCATATTGGACACATTCCTTCTTGTCAAAGTCCACTAGGAAACTGGCATTGTAAATGAAATTGGGTGATGGAGACAATTTGTACATTACCTGTAAATGTTCTGGCCAAAAAGACCCAACTGCGACCTTTTGTGAATTGAATATGGTCCTGGCCGAGATATCAACATTTTCCAGCGCCCAACCGATCATATCATTGTAAGGCAAGAGTCTAGGCCTCGTTGCTATCTTGTGTAGCTCTGATTGGGCCACAGTTTTGTATTTGGTAGCCAGGGTCTCCGTCTCCTCGTCACCTGAATCATCTGAGCAATTGACCAATTCATACTGTAGAATATTGAATACTTGCGTCCAAGATTTAATGGTGTTTATGCTTCTGGGTG
>SNQJ01S0226884.1:0-14573 GCA_010110895.2 Picea sitchensis | reverse complement strand
GTATCTATAGTGATATGGACACACACTAGTAGCTACGGGAGTGAACTGCCACCTAGTCTAGTCTCTCAAGCAGTTATGGGAGTGAACTACCACCTAGTTGAGTTAACTAGTCAACTAGTCTTTAGTTAACTGACTGAAACAGAGTGTAGTGAGTACTAGATCAAGGAATCAAGGGTAATGTGCCAATATGGTGATGAAACCAAGGCTAATGCGCAGTATCATGGTGATGATCCCAATGCTGCATGGTGACAAAACCAATGCAGCATCTAGACTCAACTCAACTAATCAAACTAAAGTGTCAACTGAAGAGAATATTCTCCAGGTGGAATATTCTCCCCTAAATTTTAGGAGACTGAATAATGACTAATAAACATAGGAAAAACCTTAGGTCCTTAGGAAAAATAAATCCTAGGTGTGTGTGAAGTAACTCCACCCCCCTAAACATCACTATGGTGAAAATAAAGAATGGGTCCCAACAACGAGGCCATGTTAGGTACCAAAATACAAAACATACACTGAAAATAAAGTGAGGAAAGAGGGAAAACCTCATGGAAAACCTCATGGGAAACCCCCCCCTCAAGGTACAATGTATGTAAAAATAAGAACTGACAATTGCTAGGAAATTGTGTCCTTCACTCCAAGATGACTTCGTAGAGAGTGGAACTTCTGCTCAGTGAAGGTCTTGGTGAAGATGTATGTTGTATGTTCTCCTGAAGGACAAAACTGCAGGTCGATGATCCTGTCGTGTACTAAGTCCTGAATGTAGTACATGTGGATCTCGATGTGCATTGTCTATTTCCTATGAACTGGATTTCTGCATAGCTTCAAAGTGCTCTGGTTTTCACACCAAATGATGATCAATCGATGAAACTAAATGCCCAACTCAATGAGAAAATGGTGTAGCCACATAGCCTGAATGGTCATGTTAACTACCCCTATGTACTCTGCCTCAGCTGAAGAAAGAGAAATAACAACCTACTTCTTGCTCGACCAACAGATAGGCCTGAAACCAAGACTGAGTGAGTAACCAGATGTGGAATTGTGATCAGTGTTATCGCCAACCCAGTCAGAATCAATAAACCTGATGAGCTATAATGTAGGTTATACTGCATATTGAATCCCAAAGGTGACGGTTCCATGTGCGTATAGAAGGATACACTTTGCAGCCTTCCAATGTAGCTCATGTGGCTCCTGCATGAACCTGGAAACTGCGCCAACGACATAGGAGAGGTCTGGTCTGGATTTTGTGAGATACAACAAGCTTCCCACTAGTTGTCTGTACAGAGTGTTTTCAACCAGTGGAGTGTCCCTGCCATCCTCAAGTTTGACTTCTGATAGGAAAGGAGTCGGAGCAGACTTGCAGTCTGTCATGTGAAATATCTCAAGGAGATCTCGTGCATACTTGGTCTGAGACAGTTTGATTCTTGATGCATCCTGACTGATCTCGAGTCCAAGGAAGAAGTGTAGAATACCCATGTCCTTCATCAAAAACCTGTCATGTAGAATCCTTTTGACTGCAACAATCCATGAAGTCGAGAAATCAGTGATTAGCAAATCATCAACATACAGAACTAAGAGTAGAAGTGAATCAGTAGTCCTGATCGTGTAGACATTCGGGTCTGATTTAAAATGTACAAAGTTCTATGACAATAGGTAGGAGTCCATATTGGCATACCATGCCCTAGGAGCCTGCTTGAAGCCATAAAGAGACTTCTTCAGTCGACAGACAAAAGATGAGTCATGCATAAATCCCTGAGGTTGCTCCATATAGATCTCCTTAGAGAGATCACCGTGAAGAAATGCATTCTTCATGTCCATCTAATGGACTTCCCATCCCTTTGTTGTCGCAATGGAAAGTGTCAATTGTATGGAATCCAGATTCGCTACCGGAGCGAAGGTCTCATCATAGTCAATGCCATGGACATGATGAAAGCCTTTGGAAACAAGCATGGCTTTGTATCTACTAATTTGTCCATCGGCTATGCTCTTGGTCTTGTAGACCCATCTACGTCTGACAAGTTTCCTCCCAGAAGGAAGGGGAACCAAATCCCAAGTCTAGTTCTCGAGGAGGAAGTTGCACTCCTCCTGCATGGCGGATTCCCAAAAGGGATTTCCAACAGCCTCACCATAAGACTGTGGATCTGAAGACTGAACCAAGAAAATATTCCTGGAGGAAAATGGTTCATTGGCATTGAATGCAACAAGGAGCTCCTCAAAATTAGATCGAGTACTCCTAGTATCGGTTGGATCACCAACAAGATCCCTTGCATCCTGAAGAGTGGTATGTTCCCACTTGGGCCTCTGCTCTGGCTCTGCATCTGCATCTGGATGCTTTGAATCTGCATCTGACTATACTGACTCTGTATCTGAATCATCTGAGTCCTCTGAATCATAAATCTCATCTGAAGAATATCCAGCATGCTCATCATCTCAGACAGGTGGAACAATGAAGGTGTCTACATGCGACTGTTGAGGTACATGCGAGACACTTTCCTCGAATTAGACACTTCGCTCAATGATGAGTCGGTCCAAGGAAAGATCAATAAGTCTATATCCCTTCACACTATCGGGGTATCCAACAAAAATACACTCAGTTCTCTGTGGATCAAGTGCCTTCCTATTTTCAGAGGGAATCTGGGCCCATGCACGTGAACCAAAAATACGAAAGTGGGTCACTTCCGGTTTAAGGCGGCTCCAAGCCTCATAGGGGGTCGTATCCTTGACAGATCTATGGGGAGATCTGTTTTGGGTGTATGTTGCACAATTAAGTGCTTCAGCCCATAGTTTCTGTGGTAATGACTTTTCATGTAGCATGCAAGATGCCATCTCTTTTAGAGATCGATTTTTTCGCTCAACAACTTTGTTTTGTTGCGGAGTATAGGGAATAGTGTGTTGCAATTGAATCCCTACCTCATGACAAAGATTCTAGATCTCATGATTTACATACTCTCCCCCATTATCGGTTTGGAGGAATTTTATTTTCTTTCTGGATTGTGTCTCAACCAGGGCTTTGAAATCTTTGAGGTGTTGAAAGACCTCGGATTTTTTCCTGAGAAAGTAAATCCATGTGAAACGTGAGAAATCATCAACAAAAATGAGAAAAAACCTCTCTTTGTTGATAGATGGATGCGGAAAAGGACCCATGAGGTCACTATGGATCAGATCTAAAGGAGAGGAATCTCTCTGAGTCTTTCCTTTGTTGAATTTCTCTTGAGGGTGTTTTCCAAGAATACATCCCTCACAAACTCCTTTAAAGAAATGGATGTCTGGTAGACCATCAACCAATATTTGCTTGCTAAGTTGTTGCATATAGCTGAAATTCAAATGTTTGAACCTTTCATGCCATATCCTACTATTTTCATCAGCATGGGTAAACAGTAAAGCAGAATATGGTTCAATAAATTCATAAAATGTATACAATCTAGATTGATGATTTACCTCACTGGTAGCAACCTTGGAATTGGTTTGCATGTCATAGAAGTCCACTACATTTGGTGTGAATATGAATTTATTTCCGGTGTCAGAATTTGTCATATGATACACGGAGAGAAGGTTGACGGAAATTTTGGGAACGTGCAACACATTCTCGAAGCTTATGTTGGTGAGTTCAATCCTTCCTTTGTCGGTGACTTCGACTGGAGAGTTGTCCCCCATCAAAATAGGACCTTTGCATGCATCCAATGAAGAATAGACTGATTTTATGCCAACCATGTGATGTGATGCTCTTGAATCTATGATGCAAGCATCGAGAGAGGAGTTGATGGCAATCAAGGCATGGCTAGAATTTCCTTTCTTGGGATTCTGATCTTCTGGCTGTTAATGTTTATGCCATTATTATAGTTCTTTGCATTTCATTAGATAAGATCATAATAAGAACAAGATCACTGAGAAATACACATTCACAAGAGACACAACATTTATCCTGGGAAACCCTCTAGGGGAAGAAAACCCAGCAAATTGAGCAAAGAAAAAGCCTTATCATAGTGACATACAATGTTCTAGAGATAAATCAAACCAATACAAAAGTCCTCCCCAAAGAGATGTGCCACTCTTCTTCTCCCTCTCTCCAACTTCTAATTCCAGCTTGCCTCATAAAGAATGAACAAGTGAGGTGTGTGTTAGAAGTGAGGTGTTGACTCTTATTTATATCATTTACGACGCGTGTGAAGGGTCCTGTCACGAGTAAGGGCCGACCTCTCTCACTCGGTGGCTAAATCCACCTTTAATTAAATCAAGCCCTTTCATTATAACTGTTGAGGCCGACTTCTTATTGTGCACTTTGTAATTGTCCAATGACCAATCCATGAGAGTTGGTCCTTATACAATTCTGAGCATGATTAATCCTCAGTAGATTAATCCAATAACATAAGTAATAATAATGACATGATTAATCCACAGTAAGGGGTTTAATCCAATAATAATAATGACATGATTAATCCACAATGGGATTTAATCAAAATAATAATAAGAATGCTCGCCAGCGGTTACATTATTTCAACCTCCCCTTATGAAGGTGTTGCTTCCATCCGGTATCCCGGTGGGAAGTGCGGATCATCGATTGGCATGGAGGGGCCGGTATCATCAATATCATCTTAGACCATTGTCTAGCACATTTACGAGCCATCGGAAGTTTTCTTCATCAAACATCATCATTCTCAAAGAGCCAGCGATATCATCATGCGCATCAAACATGTATCGGTAAAATTGATACCTCATCACGGCACTAGGTTGGTGTATCACAATACTACACTAGCTCAATGTCACATCGATTAAGCTGGTAGCTGGAGTTAATGGAGTCATATTTATTCGATCTAACAACTAGGTGGGAAACGAAGTATCATCATACAAACTGCGTCTAACAACTAGGTCGGCGAGGAATCCAATACGATCATGGTTTCGTCTAACAACTAGGTGGAAAAGATGACTCATCTTGCTTTCGATCCTAACAACGAGATTCAGGAAGCCGAAATTACATCAACATCACTTCGTCTAACAACGAGATTGACGAGGAATCTGTCTTGCTTCGATCTAACAACTAGGTCAAAGCATAACTCATCTTGCTTTACATCAAATAACGAGGTTAGAAGAAAGGATCCTGCAGTGATCATGATTCGATCTAACAACGAGGTCGAGGAAGAATGGCTCATCTTTTTACGTCTAACAATTGGGTCGGAAGCAAGGAACAGCGGTTATTCTTCGATCTAACAACTAGGCGGAAGCTTGCCAAACTCATCTTGTTCGATCTATTTTCGCGAGGTCAGAAGCAATGAATCAACGGTGTTATGATTTACTTCTAACAACTGGGTCAGAATCATGACTCATCTTGATTTAGATCTATGGTGATTGAGTTCAGAAACAAGGAATACATCTACTCCCCCTTTCGAGGGAAGATCATTTGAACAATACCAAGCTTATCTTCGAAAGTGTTCAAACTTTACGATATAGAGAGCTTAGTCATCCCGCATCGACAGCTTGTTCATCTATGCCTAATGAATTTGGAGCTTCAAGAAATCCTCTGTACCAATGTCGCCGGATGAAATGATGTGGGATCTCTATGTGCTTCGACTGTCGTGGAACACAGGATTCTCATCATTTAAGCCACAACTTTGATTGTCACATAGAATGATGGTTTCTCATATCAAATCAAATAGGCATGTCAGCAACTTTGAAGCCATATAGCTATCACCAGCGAGAACATGCGGCAATGTACTTTACTTCCATTTGTCAGCAATACTAGATTGCTTCCTATACGGATCATAGGTGATTCCAAAATTTGAAACAACATCAGTGTTTTTACATCCAGCAGCGCTTCGCAATATTCATCCGATTATAATATCCACTCGATTGAAGTCATGATCTCCATCATAGCTAAGACCATAATCCATTGTACCTTTGGGGTACCTCATCACATGTTTTCGCGACCACTAAATGAACATGTCACGGGCTCTACGGCCCGACTCAAGGTGTTCACTACAAAACGCTAATAATACGTTCCCAGTGTTCATCGGTACATCAATGATCCAATAATGTTTTTGTACGATTGTGGCATCTATCAAATCGTGATGTCGACCAACACTGTACTTTTCTTCCATGGGTGTATTCATGGACTTGCATTCCTACATGCCGAATCTCTTCACGATTTCGACCATGTACTTCCCCTGGTTAAGGAAGATTCTCTTTGGGTTTTGCCATACCTCAAGACCTAAAGTAATGCATTAGGCCAAGGTCTTTCATTTCAAATTAGGCGGCAAGTCTACGGTTTTACATTCAGTGATGGGCTTTTCTTCTCGAGTTAAGAATAAGTCATCCACATACGATGTTAACATTACTATTTCGTATCCTTGATCTTGAAGTAGAGATTTGAATGCACTTTACTCTTGAGTAAAGTCTAAGCTCGTCAGAAAGCTGTCTATATGGCCATACCAAGCTATGGGAGCTTGCTTCAATCCATTATAAGGCTTTCTTCAATCCAACCCGGACATGAGACTTCCTGTCTTCAAGCTCAAACCCTTGAGGTTGCTCTTGTTATACTCTTCCTCTTCAATGATACCATTGAGAAAGTTGTCTCATCCATCTAGTGCGGCTTCCATTTCATCTTGGCGACCAAGAGCTATAATGGTTACGATCGAAGTGTATCTGCGGAGGGCGAATGTCTCTTCGCGATCGATTCCTTCCTTAAGGAGAAAGCCGGCGACAAATCTTGCTTTATTATAAATGCTTCCATCGTGACATGTTTTATCTTGAAGAGCCATTTTGATGATACCACATCCTTACCTTTTGGTCTCGGAACAATTTCCATACATCATTCTTCATTATGGATTGTTATTCCTCTATCATGGCATCTACCCATTCCTTCTTAGGATGTCCTCTTCAAAACATGTGGGTTCCTCATCAAGTAGATTGCACATCAAAGCCGTGTATTTGGAGAATGGCTTTGGTCTCTTCACTATCTTGTGGTTCCTTATGGAACACCATACTTCTCTCCATATTGAATAAAATCTCTTAAGCGGAGCATTTTATGGGAAGGTCATTTGAGGAGGTTCTTGAACCTTACGTGATATCCTTGATCTTGGAGTCTCCTCGCCGAGCTATGACTTCCCATACAGTTCTGCGATAGGAACTTCCCTCCACACGGATTACGATAGATCTGAGATTTACAGGACCCTCTTCATATACTTCTTGCTAATTTGGCATCTTCTTGATTTATTAAGTGCAGCTTCTTCATCGAGTCCGTCCACGGTGATCTCCCGATATGGCGGTGATGACGGTATATAGATACGAAGGCCTTGAATTACCTCCGCGGGTATCCACAAATATTCCCTTCTTTCGAACAACTTGTTTCTTTTCTCTTTTGATATATGGATAAACACTTTGGACGGTAAATATTTTTGGGATGAAAACACCTCTAGCTTCTTTCGGTGAACATCTCTCTTACGGGGTCTTGAACCAAAGTGTGCTATGGGATAATCATTTATGCACATAAACAAACGCCATGGTTATACATACATAATCACATGGGAAGATCTTGATGGATAGTGAATCATGGTCTTTACGGCTTCCATAATCGTTATGTTCTTCCTTTCCAGCAACTTGGTTTGTTGGGAATATAGAATTAGTTAGTTCCCTCTTGATCCTGACATATTTGCAGAAGTTTATGAACTCCTTAGAGGTATATTCTCCTCCATTATCGACTGAGGTATCTTAATCTTTCTTCCGGAAAGATTCTCTATAAAGACTTTGAATTCCTTGAATTTATTGAATGCTTCATCTTTTGATTTTTAAGAGAATATCTCGGTCTTACGAGAATAGTCATCAATGAATGATACATAGTATACATACCGTTAATGGAGGATGATGGTAGGGCCACACTGCGTCCCGAATGGATGAGTTCCAATGCTCAACTTCTTCTTTGTTGTCCCTCTTTGGAAGGGTTCTTGATGTTCTTCCCTTAGCAACATCCATTGCATATACTATTCCTAATCAACCTTGAGTTCACGTGGAAGCTTAGCGACAACTTTTCCATATGTATGGTAGCACCTTGTAGTTGATGTGGGCCAATCTTCTATGCAAAGTTAGCATGAGTTTTCGATGGCATGGGTCATAACAGTTTAAGACGACCCTTCAACTTATATAAACCATTTTCTTCACTTCAATTGATTGCTTCATTTAGGGTTTCTCCCTTAGCCCACGTAAGAACTTCTCCATCTATGAAGGCAAAATCTATACCTTTCTTGTCTAAAGTTGATAGATTGCGAAGTTCTTCTTTGAGCCGATACATGAATGCGTCCTTCATTGTTATTGAGAGTTTTTATGAGATTTAGTTTGTGGTTTGATTCTCCTATTCCCTTGATGGGATATTGATAATCATCCTCAAGAGTTACTTTCTGAGAAAGAGCATTTTCTGAAATACAAGAGAGTATTTTTTCTTACCCATCATATGCTTTGATGCACAGCTATCAATGAGCCATGTGTCTTCTCCGGTGTGTCTAGGATCACGAGAGAGTGAGATTAAGACATGGTCATAATCATCTTCATAGGTGGTTCTTCATCTTCGACAATGTGAGCGTGTGCCTTTTGTGCTTCCTCTGTGTACTCTTCTCTTACATTTGGACGGTGTTAAGCCTTGGTAATCCCATCTTATCACAATGATAGCATTATAGATGAGATCCTAGGTCCCTTGCGTTGTCCTTTCTTGAAAATTTCTTGAATGAGATTCTTGATTGTTGAACTTGTTTGATGGTTGTGGTTCTCTATGAGATTCCCTTTTGAAGTAGGGTTTCTTCCTTCCTCCTTTGTATGAGTAGTTAGGGCTTTATCATGCGTCCCTTTCTAGTATTGCTTCACGGTTGGCTACCCTTGTCTCTTCTTGGGTGCATTCTTCCCATGACTTTCAAGCTGTAGTTTTCCCTTTACATGCATATAGCGGATGAAGGCATCCCAAGGTCTTCTGCGAGAGACCATTTATGGAGGTTATTACAAATTCATCTTCGTCGATGGTGTCTCCAATGCGCTTTCAATTGTTCTTTTATCTCGGAGATTCGTGAGAAGTATTCTTGAATCATTTCTCTTCTGCATCTTAGTATTCTTCAAGCGGGTTGAGATTCATCTTCGATTGATGTTCTTTCCTTCATATAGTTTCTTAGAGCATCAAACATCTCCTTGAGAGTTTTCTTGATGATACATACGGGATCAGTGGTCTTTGATTGAATCTGCAATGATTCTCTGAGCCTAATTGAGTCCTTCTGATGATTTGCTTTCTCTATAGCATCTTTAGGTTCCCTTCCCCACTTCTTCTTTGATAAATCTTAATAGGTCATTCTCTTCAAGGATCAGGCTGATCCTATATTTCTAGGCACGGAAGTTGTCTATCCCTTCTAATTTCTCAACAAGCTTTGTGCTAGGAGACATCTTTAATACTTTTGGCAGCAAAGAAATGACCAAAATTGAAAGTGCTGGAAATCAAGTTTTGACCTTACCGGAGATTATTAGCAGGCAGTAACTGGTGTCCTCAGTCTGAAAATCCAAATTTTACCCGTCAAATCTGATCTACGAATTTTATGGACTGGTGCTTCCAGTACTTCTGGTACTCTAGTTTTCTTGTACTTATTGAAACTAGGGTTTCACTTTAGGAATCGATAGCGAAGGTTGCACTCTAGGTGCCAAATTGATCCCTTCGGGGGTAGCATCTTTAGGATGTTAGGGAGATGAAAATACTCACTTTTGCAAAACCCTAATTTTGAGATGCAATTAGTAGTGACATTTTCCTCTTACCAAATTGTTCTTTCTTGGGTTGGCTGCATTACCATGTTAATGTTTATGCCATTATTATAGTTCTTTGCATTTCATTAGATAGAGCACATAAGAACAAGATCGAGAAATACATTCACAAGAGACCACAACATTTATCTGGGGAAACCCTCTAGGGGAAAACCCGATAAAAACTTCCTTATCATAAATGAAGCATATAATGTTCAAGGAGATAACTCAAACCAATACGTAAATTCCTCCCCAAGATATGCATCACTCTTCTTCTCCTCTCTCCAACTTCTAATTCCATCTTTCCTCGCCAAGAATGAGCAAGTGGTGTGTCATTAAATTGGTAACCTCTTATTTATATCAGCACAGCGCGTGTAAAGAAGGGTCACAATGCGGGGGCCGACCTCTCACTACGGGTGGGTAAACCCACCTTTAATTAATTATGGGTCTTCCATTATAAGCACGGTAGGGGCCAACTTCTTGATACGCACTTTGTGGTGTCCAGATGACCAATCCATGAGATTTGGTCCCCGATACAATTCTTACGACATGATCAATCCTCGATGGGGATTAATCCAGTAACAATAATAATAATGACATGATTAATCTAGTAAGAGTTTAATCCAATAATAATAATGACATAGTTAATCCACAATGGGGATTTAATCCAATAATAATAATGACATGATTAATCCACAATGGGGAATTAATCCAATAACAATAATAATAATAATGACATGATTAATCCACAATGGGGATTTAATCCAATAATAATAATGACATGATTAATCCACAATGGGGATTTAATCCAATAACATAATAATAATAAGAATTCTCTTCGCAGTTACATTATTTCAACACTGGCTTCTTTTTCTCGGAAACCTCGAGGATGCGATCTCCAAGGTTGTTTTTTCTAAAGTATTTGAGTCATTATATCTATTTGTTTCTGCATGCATGCGGATTCTGGATGGAATCATTTATCGCAGTATGATCATTTCTCCCCTTTTCTTCCATTTCCACCTTTGGATCCGGAGGCATCGGTGAAGGATTTTGTGTACCCTTCCTTCTTCGGATGTGCATGAGATTTCTTTTTGTCTTTATCTTTAGATTTATGATATTGATGGCTTCCATATTGCATAGTAAGTTCATGCGCCTTTGGGCCTTTTATTTTTCCCATGTTGATGAGTTTGGTTTTCTCTTGTGTCAGGGATTCGATAAAGTCCTCAAGAGAAGGCATCTTCCAAGTGGCTCCAGAGGAGAATTTGACTGAATGGAATGTTGATACGAACATGAATAATTCAAGACCAATTTTGGAGAGAATGGTGAGAACCATTTGTTTCTCCTCCTTAGATTTATCAACCCCGCAAGGTTTGAGTTGCGACAGTAAATCCTTGAATTTTGTAAAGAAATATTGGATATTGTCGAAGATTTTTGGATCCAATGTGATCAATTCCACCTCCAGCATGTGTTCCCTCATCTCATCATGTTTTCCAAAGAGCCCTTACAAGGTGGTCCAGGATTCATTGTGGGTTTTATAGGAAGATATGCGAAAAAGGAGATCAGGAGAAATAAGACTGCGAATCGTTTTGAATGCTTCATCCATTCGATCTAAATACTTGGATTTTTCTATGGTTGATTTTGGTTCTATGTCTGTATTCAAGGTTAACCTATACAATCCTTTGGTTCAGATATGAATCATTATTCTCTCCTTCCATGCAAAGTAATAGCAAGGTCTAAGAATGAATTCTTTTGGGAAATCCATATTTCCGCTGTCTTCAATATTTTGTACCTGCAAAAACTTTGGTGTAGCTTTTGCTTAGCAGTCCGTCAGCTTTGATACCATGTAAATGTGTTGAAACTGCACATAATAGATCTAGCTAGAAAATGCCACACACATTTGCAAAGATAAATTGAGAAAGAAGAAGAAAGAGAGAAAGAATGGAAGAATTATCATTAACAATAATGAATAATGAATAATTTACACATGATATACTCTATATAAATCAACCAATGCACATTGGAGGAGAACCAATGCGCCATAGTGGTGGTCTAGAGTGATCTAGATACACACCAAAAGTTACGGGAGTGAATTGCCACCTAGTCTAGTCTCTCAGGCAGTTACGGGAGTGAACTGCCACCTAGCTGAGTTAACTAGTCAACCAATCTTCAGTTAACTGACTAAAATAGAGTGTAGTGAGAAGTAGATCAAGGAATCAAGGGTAATGCGCTAGTATGGTGATGAAACCAAGGCTAATGYGCATTAGCATGGTGATGATCCCAATGTTGCATGGTGAAAAAACCAATGCAACATCTAGACTCAACTCAACTAGTCAAACATAAGTGTCAACTGAAGAGAATATTCTCCATGTGGAATATTCTCCCCTAAACTTTAGGAGACTAAATAATGACTAATAAATATAGGAAAAACCTTAGGACCTTAGGAAAAATAAATCTTAGGTGTGTGTGAAGTAACTCCAATAATCATGAGGTTGTTGATGCAACTATTTTGGAAGCAATGGACGTCGAGCTAGAATTAGTTGTCAGTATTATTGAAGGCATTCCCCAACACAACATAGATTATTGAAAATGATCTCTTCAACCACGATAATCATTGTCACACACAGATTCAAATATTTCAGTATATCATCATGAAATGAATGCTGGCATTTTTTAATGGATTTTTAGCTGGACTTGTTGGATTCACCATCAAGCTAGTAGTTGAAAACATTGTTGGGACCAAGTTAGTGATTACCAACAAATAAACAACACAGCTACGCAAAAATGTAGTGGTTTTCGAGCAGTGGATTTTGGGCACCTTTTCCAGGCAAATGAAAATGAATTTTAAGATTCAGAAACATGGGTTTTTTGCAGGATAGATCCAGTTAGGTGTCTAACGAATATATTCGCAAAATAATCAATGGTTTTAGATACCTTATTGTTCTTCTGAAGGGTATTCGCCCATATTCCATGTGGTCACACTAGTAAAATTTCCCAATAACAAATGGAACGCCCAGAAGTCATGGGATTTTGATAGTGGTAGTTTCCACAATGTTTATACTCATGCCTCTTGCTACAGGGCAAAGATCAGGTTAATTCAACTAGTGATACTTCCAATTTCAATTTCATTATGGGAGATCTACTTGGTAGCACCAACGATGAGAATGGCCCAACAACAACATGTAATGATGCTTTAGCAACAATCGTAGAAGATAATACCATTATTACCAACAATGATCGTGATGCTTCAATCTACAAACCCTTTTAGTGATCATGGTGTTGGGATTTATACATTTGTGAAAGATCGATTTCTGGAACAAATGCAAAAAGTTGAAATTGTTCTTTATGTTGATAATTAAGGCCTTTGTGCAAAGGAAGAGGAAGATGGAGACATGTTCCTACCTCTAGGAAAGGTTCTATATTGCATTAAAAAAATTGTAATCATTACAAAACCACCATATATACTTAAACATGGAAAGCTAATGATTGCAACATTTCTTAATTCTCTTTGTTCGGAACTTACATGGTTAGTAAAATTATTAGTTTGTTTTGCAATTCGAGCATTCTATGGAAGGCTTCAAGTATCTACTCCACAAGCTGCCAATGTTTCTTCTCAACAAGTAGTTATTCAATAAACCCCGATCACTAAGTCCTTTCAAATCTTGTCACCGCTAATACTTGAATGTATCAGCAGTATAGAGATTGCATAGGTTTATTCGACAACATGTGAATGCCTAGTGAGCATGGTTGTTATGGATTACAATAAAAATCATATCTATGTCTGTTGCCTATATTAAGTTGCTTGAGCGAATGGTTAGAAGATATTTGAGATTAATAATGATATTATAATTAAAAATGTGAAAATTTCCCTCGGTAAAGAAAGACAGTTAATTGGATGAGAAAATGTCAAAAGAGTTGGTAGCCCGAGAATATTGGGGACTTAATTATAGCAATAGAATCTTGTTTTTCATAGATATTGGAAAACACATTGAATTGAGATGTCGAGAGCTCCAGAATCATCTTCAACCATAATTGTATTTCAAAAAATAAGATCCATATTTCAAGGAAACCGTTGAGCAACCAATTCCAATTTTCAAGGCATCGAGCTAGCATCCAAGGACTATAAAAGAAGCAACAAAGGACTTGAGAAAGGGCAATAGGTTAGGAAATAGAGTCAGTGAGACTATGTTCTCTGTTATTAATCCCATGGGGAAATTGCAATTTCCTCTGGCATGAATGATTAATTCAAAGATTCATAACTCATTCTCAACAGAGCCTTGTTTCTTCTTCATTTTTTTGTTTTAAGATTCTTCATTTCCCATATCTATTCTTCTTTAATCTACAATTTATAGTCAGATGTGTATATGTTAAAAACATTAATTTGGTACAACCACCACTAATGTGCATCAAATATTGATTGCATGTCATTTTGTGAGTGTTTTATTGTTGAATTTATTGCTATGCTCAACCCAGGCACTCTTTATTTTGTTGGATTCATTTAAATGCCCAACAAAACTCTTTTCTTCATCTCAGGTTTATAGAGACTTTTTTTTCCCTCTATGTTTTTTGAGATTTATGTTTTCTCATCTTCTTCCACCTTCTATTATCAACAATTATGCTATGTTCAGTGAGACTCTATGCCCAATGGATTAACCCTATGATCTGAGAGGATTATAGTATTTTATTTCCAGTCAGCTACCATTCATCCTTAAACCCCACCTATCTAGTTTATTCTAATATTCACCATCAAACCTGGCAACCTGAGCTTAATGAGGTAAGTTGTTTCTTAGTGACAGTGGGCAGCCAACAGTTTTAAATCT
>SNQJ01S0226882.1:0-14285 GCA_010110895.2 Picea sitchensis | reverse complement strand
TTTTGCAGTTTTAGTTTTCTTAAAAGCTTCATCATAGTTCACGAACGTGTCGCCCACAGAGGCCTTCACGTCATGTCCCTCTTTAATATTGTGCATTTCGAAATGATGGGCTTTAATAACTGGAAATCTCGAGGACATCTGCCATTAAAATGAATAAACAATCGAATATTATGGGATCTGGTAATTTCTTTTTGCCTGCATTTTGAATTTGCGAAAATACTTTTTATTTTATTTGTTTTGCTTGTGCAATTTTAGTTTTCTTAAAATCTTCAGCATAGTTCACGAACGTGTGACCTACAGAGGCCTTGATGTCATGTCCCTCTTTAATATTGTGCATATCTTAGATGTCAGATTTGAGAATCTGCTCGGATATGAGAATTTTAATACGTGTTGCTAGTCACTATTCAACGTACATATTCAAAAAGATTGGCATTAATAACTGAAAATATCGAGAACATTTGTCATTAAAACGAATCAACACAAAATGTATGGAAGATCATCCAGCGTTGCTTTTAAATACTTATTTCCATTTCTCTCTATCATCAAAGAGTTGCGCTTTAGGGTGCCTTTGTTCTAATGTTCCTGGTCATGGACATGTAAGACAACTTAGAGATGTGATTGAGGGGTAGATGAAAGAAGAGAGACTAGTTTTATGTGACATGAGCTTTGAGTAAAAAAAAACTCTGTTATACAAGAGAAACTCAGAGAGGACAAAAAAAAAAAAACAAGTATGTTTGGTGTTCTCCCTGTGTTCGATGCTTTGGTTGGTTGAAAAGGCTGCTTGGAGATTTGTTTGTTGAACTTCTTTGTTTTCTTGCTGGGAATTGTAATGGACTTTTAGGTCACCTGCAAGATAGTTCTTCGTTTAAGTATATAGCTTCTTCCAACAACATAGATTTGGCCACTATATCGAATTGTAGAGATCTCACAAGTATTTGTCTTCCTCGGAGGTTGGTAACAGAATCTGTATGGGTGGATAAAAAGCCTCCTGGACAGAAGAGAATGCAATTTATGAAGTTATAGGTTTCCTGGACAACATAGGTTAATGATCGCGGGTTCTCGGGGTGGCGGGATGAAAATTGGGCTTATGTTGTTCTGTGCCCTACAAATAGCAAGGGGAGTTATGCGATCATTTCAATCGGTAGTCGTTCGGTTGCATACTTAGCCAGTTTTATGGATGTGGCTTGGCGGATAGGTGGTATCGAACTATGGTGTATACATTAGCATTTCCGAATTAGTTTTCTTTAAAGGAAGGGCTCCTGGACATAAAACATTGAAATTTATCCAGTACGCGGTTTTGGACAACATAAATTAAACATAGAAATCGCAGTAATTTTATAAAGTAGATATATAAAACATGCACAAAGCCCTCATCCCATACTTAGCCGGTTGTAGCGAGGTTCTTGGGGTGGGTTGCGAAAATTGACAATCGGAGAGTTCTGTGATATACAAATTGACCATCGGACTTATGGACTATTTTAATTTGAAAGTAGATCATGTCAAAATAGCATTGTCGAAATAGTTTACTTACGTGCGTTTTACATACCCTAGTGGACAAAACACAAAAATATATTAAGCATTTTTGGATCATGGGTTCTCCGAGTGGGCGGGGCTCTAATTTGAGCCTCTTTTGTTTCGTGTCCTGCAAATAGCATGGATAGTTCCGCTATATACAAATAGACAATCAGACGCCGCGGGGACTGACAATTTGAATTTCAAGGGGCTCGTATCCCAAAAATTTAACATTCATGAATTACTTTTCTTCACATTGCATTCTACATGCAACAAGTGACAAAAACATAAAAATTGTAGTAATGTATGTTACATAGGGCTCCATCCCCGCTACATTCAGTACTTCCCAATACACATTAAATATTCTTTCAAAAGTCATAATGTTGAAACCGAGGTTGAAAAGATGGGCTTTAATAACTGGAAAGTTCGAGGACATTTCCCATTAAAATAAATAGAGAGGCTAATATTCAACCCTTCCTTCTTTTTTGAGCAGTGTAAAGGAAATGCGGGGACTCAAATGCAACGTAGTTCAGCGGTTAGTAGATACTCAATTCACATTCTCACTATGACTTATGCCAATGAGTTGTCCATCATATATTGCCTTCCTTCTAGGTTGTCAGATGTTTTTTTTCTCCTTTACTCAAATAATAAAAATGTCAATAATTTGAAGAACATTGAGTACTAAAGTGCCTTAACTATGAAAGTGCTGCTGCTTTACATTTTGAATTTGCGATTTTTTACTTTTTTTTGCTTCTGCAGTTTTAATTTTCTTAAAATCTTCAGCATAGTTCACGAAGGTGTCACCCACATAGAGCTTGGCGTCATGTCCCTCTTTAATATTGTGCATTCAAAATGATAAGGCTTTAATAACTGAAAAGATCGAGGATATTTCCATTAAAATGAATAGACAGTAGAATATTATGGGATCTGGTAATTTCTTTTTACTTGCATTTTGAATTCACCCGAAATAGTGGGTTTTGTTTTTAATTTAATTTTTCTGAGTTTAGTTTTCTTAAAAACCGACGCAAGCTCTAAGCGTGTCATGAGAGGCCTTCACATCATTTCCTTCTTTAATATTGTGCATTTTGAGATGATGGGATTTAATAACTAGAAATCTCAAGGACATATGTCATTAAAATGAATAGATAGCCGAATAATATGGGATCTGGTAATTTATTTTACACATTTTGAGTTCACCCGAAAATGCTTTTATTTTATTTTGCTTGTGCAATTTTAGTTTTCTTAAAAGCTTATTTATAGTTCATGAACATGTGACCTATAGAGGCCTTAACGTCATGTCCCTCTTTAATATTGTGCATATCAGATGTTAGATTTGAGAATGCAACTTTCGGATACTTGAAATGTTATTACGTGCTACTAGTCACTATTCAATGTACATATTTAAAAAGATTGGCATTCATATTGGCGAAAATATCAAGAACATCTATCATTAAAGCGAATCAACACAAAATCTACGAATATCAGTACTTCTAAATACTTATTTCCATTTCTCTCTATCATCCAAAAGAGTTGTGCTTTAGGGTGCTAACCGTTCTAATGTTCACGGTCATGGACATGTAAGACAACAGATATCACGATTGAGAGGCTGAGGATAGAAAAAACTTCGTTATACAAAGGCTTCGAGAGAGGAGACGAGAAAAAACAAGAACAAATTATGTTTGGTGTTCTCCACAGTGTTTGATGCTTTGGTTGCATGGAGATTTGTTTGTTGAACTTCTTTGTTTTTCTTACAACGGAGGTGTAATGGATTTTTAGGTCACGTGCAAAATAGTTTTTTTCGTTTAAGTATATAGCTTCTTCCAACAACCTTTGATTTGTACTTGTGTCGAATTGTAGAGATAGCACAAGTATTTGTCTTCCTCGGAGGTTGGTAACATAATCTATATGGGTGGATAAAATGACATATTATCACTACAAGAGTTCCTATTTCATAGTTTGATGACCTACATGTAGCTCACAGTGGCAGGCTTGATAGAAAGTCATGTTCTTTGTCAAAGTTTGTTAGGTTTCCTCTAGATGTAGTTGCAAAATCCACATATTAGGCATCACCTCGAACTTATTCAGGACCTTCGTGGGCGGCCTTACCTCCACACTGTAAGGGAAATATTTATTTTGAGTTCCATCTGCGGCATTTTGATGCCTTTCGGACTATTGTTGGTGCATTACCGCGGCATTTGATGCACTTGCCGCACCTCATCTACCGAAGAAGTTATGTACCTCAACATATTTTCATTTTTCATCTGGTTTGGATGTTTCTTCCAATTTACTGTAATAAAGCAAAGAAGTTCCACATACAAATTCTCGAGCTGACTTCTCAATAAGCGATTAATCAAATCTGAGGATAATACACGATCACTATACCAGATTTTTTCCCACACTTAAGCGATTTGTGACATAAAGCGACTCTGTTCACTTTAGAAATCATTTCATCGCATTTCTAAGTTGTCACCAGGATATCAATGCTTTCGGGAACATTGCAAAGAAAACCTTAAGCTAACTTTTCGATGTAAAGAAATTAATACTTGACAAAGAATGGAATGTTGAATAAGCAACCATTACAAGTAGGCCATATCACGGAAGAAACAAGGTATTCAAAAAGCTGGGATAGATGTACTTCGCAACACATATTAAGTACAAAACCCAAAATTAATATTCAACTCGTTTTTTACGAATAAAGAGTTTGAACGTCAATAAAATTGTGAAGAAACTTCATCAATGTACATATATTTAATTGGAGGTGTGGCGAATTGAAATTACACCTGTCGTTATGCATAGCCGGCCTCGATGGTATTTTTGTAACACATCTTATCACGAATATGGGAATAATTTTGGTTTATTTCTTAATAATATTTTTCAATTTCACAATTATTTGTTTAATTGTATTTTTGTACCCTTCTTCCCACAGTATTAGTTAAACATGAAGGACAAGCTTTGTTTTTTTGTTGCTCACTACTTCAATCTAAATAAAATCAGGTCTGTTCTTTCTTTACATTTTACATTTAAAATAACTTTTTCATAGGCCATACTTAAGTGGCGTCGACTCTGTATTTAAATAAAGAAATTGGAGGACCCATTCTGCTCCCATTCTTCGGGTTCCGTAAAGAGAATGAATTCATGAGTTACAACAAGGAAGTTGAGCTGTTGACACAATGTTCCTATGAAGTTTGTTGGATATATTGTAGCTTGTTCTATTTGATAATATCCATGCATATATACTAATGTGAGTACTATTGGAATAAATATCTGAAACTTCCTCTTAGTAAAACGGGTTATGTTTGGGTTTAGCGATTATTAAACAGTATGTTCCTTGTTTGGTCATATACATCTTGCAGCCTAGGAACTTCCGTAGTTTTTGATTTATGCTTTAATTACTTAAAGAGTCTGACAAATTTGATTGCTAGCTAATTTTAATTTAGATATTGATGTTTATGGAGAACCATCATTTGTTGATGTCATTTCAACGAATACAAGATGAATAGATGATAAGAAATTTATCTCGTTGAGACCACAATACAAATTCATGTTTCTTGTTGCACTATGTACATCTTGCGGTCAAAATTTTCCTGGTTTCAACGAAATTTGCGAGCTGAAGAGCATCTTGTCAATGAAAATGATCTCCCAATTTGAAACAGAAATAATCCATTCATATATATTAGTATGAATACTATCCAGATAAATACGAAAACTTTTTCCATTGATAGATACTAGTATGAATACTATTGAAATAGATATCAAAACTTAGTCTTGGCCAATACTTAGCCAGTTATTTGGACACCAGGCCCCGGGTTCGCGTTATCCAACACCTATGTCCCATGTTTCATCATATACATGTTGCGGGCAAAGAACCCCGATTGATGTGCACCCTAATGCTTTACTAGTGAGAAGCGGTAGAGGTTGAAAACATTTACCATTAATAAGCGTTAAAAAGGTTTCCTGACTCGGATACTTATCTCTTTCCATTTGCTTTTCACATCCGTTACTTAAAGCGTTTTGGTTTTATATAGTCGGCATCTTTCTGTAATACGATGGGCTGACATGTCTTCATCTCCATCTATATCCTGCGCCAAAGGCCGGATCCGACTGACTGATGTTCCATTCCATACTTAGCCAATTTTATGCCCGTCGTGCGGGGCAGCGGCGCTTCGCGAGCTAATACTTATTATGGATTACGCTATATACATCTTGCTGAAAACATCACGTGATCTACAATTCTACCAGGTTCCTCATATACATTAATTTCGTTCAAAGTATCTATTGTTGATTTTCATCCCTAACAACTTCGCGTCCTTCTTGACATACATCAACAATGATCTTACCAGTGACAAGTGGACATAGTAGTATGAAAGATACTTCTGTGATACAAAAGATACTTCCATGATATTCAATTCATGCCTTAACATCTCCACCTATATCCTTGCACGACGGATCCAACCGACCAATGTTCCTTTTCATACTTAGCCAATTTATGCCGTCGGCATGGCGGTAAAGCTTATGAAAACAAGTTGCTTAATATTCCGCTATATACATCTTGCACTCTCAAAACATATATGATCTACAAGTCCACCACGGGTTCCTTGTATACATTAAGTTCATTCAAAGTATATCTATTGTTGCTCCATCCCCAACAACTCCGTGTCCTTCCTGATATACATCAAAAAATGCTCTTACTAATTGTAGAAGTGGACGCGATTGAATTACTAAAGATACTTCCGTGATCTGCATTTTATGTGTTAACTGGTGAGAAATCAGTTGGGATTCACAAGCATTTGCATTAATAAGCGAACACTAGATGTTCTTCTGCAATATACTTAGTCCTTTTTCCCTTCTCCTTCTTCGTGTATTATCTAGAATTCCCTCCCGAACTTCTCCGGAGTCACTGCTTTCCCTTATTTTCTTTCTGTTTATTATGGGAATATAAAATATGGACATGATATTTATAGAACATGTACAAATTCCGCATTCCATACTAGCGACATTTTGGATGTGGCGGGTTCTCGTTCGGTAGGGCTCCAAGATTGAATCCGTTGTTTTGTGCCCTACAAATAGCGCGAGTTCCTTGATATACAAATTGACAAGCACTGCGGTGGATAACTCAACATTGCGCTTCTATTGTTTACGTTGTCCTCCAAACAAGCTCGGTTAAGCGATATAGAAATTGACTGCAATTAGGAATTTGGAGGGTGGAGATTGCCATTGTTTAAGGATGCTAATCCCTATGAAGTATCTAACGGTATCTAAAAATTATTTTAGTTTTTATTTTTTCCTTATTATACTTGATTATCTAAAAATTATTTTGAGTACTAAAATAGCTCTTAGTAGTAAAAACTGGACACAGAGTTATGAATCAGTTGGGATTGCACTCTCCATAATATAAAAATTGACTACCGAACATCGTCCACTCTTCCATGTTACAGACTATGCATTCAAATGTTCAGAGCAATAAAATTAGAAGGTCGAACCTGCGCCTCGCCCTGCGAAACACTTTCTCGACCTATTTGGATCCTCCTGTTTCCAGGTTCACAAAATTTCCAACTCTAACGATAGGCGGGTTGACATATGTTTATCTCCATCTATATAATTAGACAAGATTAAATGGAGCCAGCATTTGCTTTAAATTATGTTTCTCGTTATATACATCTTACACTCTAAATTTTCGTGATCTACAATTCCAACTAACACAATACATTATTTTTCCCTTTTTTTCTTCGTGTATATTGGGACTATAAAATATGGACATGATATCTTATAGAGCATGTACTAATTCCCATGATATTTTATAGAGCATGTTATCAAATTCTCTACATTCGATATCTAGCGACATTTTGGATCGCTGGTTCTCGGGCAGGTGGGCTCAAACTTGGACCTCCATTGATTACGTATTTTCTAAATATACTTTTCCTGGTTCTACAATATACAAATTGACAAGCGAGGAACCTATGGGTGGTGACTCAACATTGCACTATTTAAACCGTGTCCTCCAAAATTAGCGGCTCGTGGATTCCGATATACAAATTGACACGGAATGCAGGGCTGGCGGACTGGAGATTGCCATTGTTTACGAACGCTAGTCCCTATGAACTATCTACCAGTATCTAAAAAATTATTTTGAATACTAAGTGGCTCTTAGATGAAATTTGGACGCAAAGTGCCGAAGCGGTTGGGATTGCACTCTCATAATATGGAAATTGACTGCAATTGGGCATTGTCCGGCTCTTCCGTGTTGTGGATTATGCATTCAAATGTTTGGAAGGCGATACAATTAGAAGGTTTGGGCCTAGCCTCCCAACTAGAGACCTTCTCACCTTGTTTTGGATTCTCCTATTGTTGGGTTCATGAAATCTACAATTCGATCGCGGTCCTCTACCCACTTGCTCACAAATGTTCAAAGAGTATCTCTCAACGCCTTCCATCCCACTAACTTCAGGTACTTAAGTCCCTACCATATATCCCTCGCCGTTTATTTATGCATATTGCAGTCAAAAAGTTCGAGACATACAATTTGACCCTCGCACCCCTCACCCTCAGCATATGCGTTTGCAACCCTATTGTAGTTGTTTTTTCCCTTCCTGTGACCTCCGTACTTTCTTACTATATGATTAGAATCCTTTCATGCTAACAGTTGACCTTGCATGAACCGTCAACATTGTCATCAATGGTTGAAAACCTCGAGGAGATCTCATTGATACGCGTTAAACCAAGATTTGCAGAGGGTTATTTTGTCTCTTTTGATTGTTCATCTCAAACATGCATTGTCGTGTTGGGCGGCTCAAGAAATCTGCAATGCTTAACCGCCCATTGCAATATCCACCATGTTGGCATTTCTATGTAATAATGCAATTAGTCTTGTTTAATGTTAACAAGCGCATCATGCAACAACCGTCAAAATTGTGTCATTGTTAATCAGCAAGAGAAGTCTCAAGGACGCATCTCTCATTCCTGCAGCTTTGACCAAAAATTTACGGGGTTATATTATCCCTTCCAACTTTTCATTTCATTCATTGGTTGGAACAAATAAATGTTCTTGTAGACTTATGGCAGCAACTCGACAATAGTTAAGTGGAGATACATTGAATATTGACAAGTGTGAGGATCATAGTTTTCAGTGGTCTAGGGCATACTTTTACTATTCATCCCGTTCCGCCCAAAACAAATTGATTTGGACCTACGGAATCGCTCGTGCAGGTTTAGCTCCACGGGGTTTTGACTCTAAGGAGGTGGTCTCTTGGTGTGTCGAAAAATATAGTTCAAGCCAAAGAATTATTTCAATGCGTGACCATTCTCTTGTTTCTTTATTAGCCTTTCGGATCTTACGAGATATTAAAATTGTCAAAATTAACACAGTGACATTAAGAAGGGACAAGGCGCAAGCAGTTTCTAAAACATCATAGCAGGTTGAACATATTAAGCGGACTTCCTCGAAGACCAACAATAGTTCTGAAGATATCCACAAGGTTCTTGAGTGGATTCCTTTAGGAAATCCATTCAGGAAATTATGCAGTTGGTTATAAGAATACTTGGGGTGGAGCATCCACAACAAGCATTTCCATATAATTATTTATATTTGTATTTCCACGGTCAAGGAACAATACATTTTCGATTGAGGAAAGATAATTTCCATTGAGCTACGCTTGAGTTGTCGCGATTCAAAGAATCGAATAAATTTATATTTCATCCTACCAGTTTTACTTAATTATTGTATTATTATTTATTAGTTTCAAAACTTACTCTTTCAATAAAATAAAGCATGGATTGGGCAATGACATTACGGCACAAGGCCCTATATGGAGACCTGAGCCTCCCATTTTTATGAAGTTTTAATGGCTTTGTCTCAGTTATCAAAGATTTATTGTTAGGAAGGATGCTCCTTGGATGTCTGGTCAGGCAACCAAGTTTTGAATAGGAAGGCACGCGAGCAAGAGTAAAATCATAGTGTCCTCATGGTCTTTGACTCTAAGGAAAATCCCGCCTTTCTACCATGCCATCACCCGGATAAGATGTTTGTTGTAGAAATAACAGGCAATACAACCATTGGTTTGCATTTTTCCATGATAAAAAAAAACAGTTCATTCCTACGCCTTGGAAAGGCCAGACTTCATCTGAAAACATCACAAGATTGCGAGTTTTCCACCCATTTCAAGAAGGAACCTATCAATAAGAAGGCTAAAGGGTTTGACCCTGATGGCATTTTTCGAGAACATTTGTTGGGCGTTGGCTTTAACACCTCTTTTATCCATACACGCCCAAGACATGAGCGGTGTCAACAACAATCCTGCGTTTGCCGATTGCGATGCAGAGAGATTGCAAAACGCCACTGAATTGTAAATACAACATGGAAAAGTATTACGGTGAGAAGAGTACCCGGTCCCCCACTCCCAAGAGCACGACATCAAAGAGCATAGCTTCGATGGTCCACCCGATTATGAAAGCAGCGGGGGTATTTTGAGCGGAGGAGTAAAGAACCACCTTGCATAAATATTTGATAGTTCTCACAAAGGAATTCCCTTTACAGCGAGAGAAAAAACAATGCATGGCAGGTGGAGGAATCCCAAATTGAAAGTGGAAAGCGCAACGAAATTGAAGTTGAGCACATCGCGAGGTAAGATTGCGTCCATTGGTGGAAATATCGGACCATAGAATTTTTTGACATATAGATGAATCGCCATTAATCCGAACCTTATTTTGTGACCAATCTAAAAATTAGGTCATTTGAAGAGATGTAACAAACATGAAAGACAAATCTCGTACAGAGATAAATTTAGGAAATGTCATTGTCCCAAATCTGCCAATTTCACCAAGGAACCGGTGACATTTTTCATGATTCCATTCGAGGAATTAGACAGAAAATGACAATATGAAGCAGCCTCAGCAATTTGGGCTTTTCGCTCCATAATTTGCTAGTCCTTTTGGCAAAGAAGCGTGCGCTACCCAACTGCGGCGAAGATGAAAGGTATCCTCTACCCTCCTTGTGCTCTAGAATACGGTAGAGAATAACATCAACAAAGAATGCAACTAGTTACTGAAACCTGAGAAACATCGCAAAATTTAGTTAGTTTTCCTTGGAAGAAGGCCAATGATTTTTTGGAACAATTGGAGGCGAATTTAAAAAATGAACAACTTTTCTATGATCAGGTCGCAGCCCTTTTGCCAAATATACCAACAACACATGGGCCAGAAAGAGGCCAGGGAGAAACTCCCCTAAGCCAAATCACCAAAAGTAAAAGCATGTTGGCAAAGAAAGTTGACAACCTGCGGCTCATTGTCAAGTCATGTAAACAAGTCCTATCAGAAAATGAAGATTTATTCACAAGCCTGCTCCAGTTGGACTTAGCTAGAACTACCAACAAGGTTCAAGATCCTTACTTAATTCTCAAATCCTTGTTGATTTCATCCCTGATTTCAATGTTGTAAAGTTCGTTTTCTAATTTCCTTAGTTGATATTTTAAAGGGGTTGTCTTTGAAAAAGTTTCACGACATGTTTGAACATCGTCTAGATGAGCAGGAGCGCTAGGTACCGGACTATGTCTCATACAATGAAACCAGCACAACCCCCATAAAAATCTACATCGAAGAATGGTCCCAACAGAGAATGGACAACCTCACCCAGGAAGGGAAACAATCGGTCAACAAGACTACAATGCCCATCGGCGAGCTGACAACAAAAGCGAAAGCGGATTCATAGTAAGTCTTTACTGCCATCTTGTTTTGTTTATGATTCCGGTTTAAGTCTATGTTGTCATCTTCTCTTCTTTTATCAATCCACTTATGTCCCTCTTTCAATGAAAACTGTAACCAAACACTTTTAACTTCCAATTTCTTCTTTTTCGGGTCTTCCTCTCTCACCAAAGTCAGTACTTCTTTCAATGTTCTTAATTCTTGTACTTATTTTTTTTATGGTCCACGGGAGCCCCAATCCAAGCTATATGACAAACACATTTAAATTTCCATAAATATGTAACAGCAATTATTAATTTTTGATAAATTCCAAAACTGATTGTGATGCCCTTATTGTATACTAAATTTTGGGTTCCAGGAACCTTTCTTGTTTGTTCAAAATAAAACTAATTTGGATATGCTATATTTCTTGTCTCTATTATATGCTAATTTTTTGGTCTTCAGCGGCGTTGATGTTTAAATGTTGATGTAATTTCCAAAAAATATATGAGACATTATTTATTTTATAATAAGTTTGTATAGTTAGCAATCCCCCTTGTCAATTTGTATATTACTTGAACTCGATGTTGTTTGTAGAGACGCGAGAACGATCAAAGACCCATTTGAAACCACCGGTAGAGAACTTGATCAAAGCGTGAGGTATGGAATGATCTCCACGCATGCTCATAAACATGTACAAAGAAAACTAATTGACAATGCTATATATTTTTGTCCAAGAAAAGCCTAGTTTTAAAGCAAGCTAATTCAAGAAAACGTTATTATTATTCTATTGTATAATAGACATTAATTTTTTATGAAATTTCTATAGTCCATAACTCCACTGTCATTTTGTATATCCATTTGTCGGTGTTATTTGTATGGGAACATCGAGACTCAATTTTGAACACCTTATTTCCATAGAAGCTTATGTAACATAGATTATTAATAATTTTTGATAAAATTACGAGAATTGATTCCCGATAATGCCTTTATTATTGTATATACTAAATTTTGGGTTTCGGAATCTTTCTTATTTGGATTCAAATCTAAAACTAATTCCGGATATGCTACATTTTGTCTCCTATTATATGTTAATTTTCTGATCTTCAACAACGTTGATGTAATTTCGAGATGTCATATGAGACATGCAACGTAAACATCCAATTTCTATATCATTAAACTCTGATGTTGTTTGTAGAACTACCGGAACAATGAAGACCCACATTTGAAACCACCGGCTTCGAGAACCACCTTGATCAAAAATTAGTATGTAAAATCCTGCCGCTCCATGCATGCTTTCTATAAAAGCGATGTACAAAGAAACCGATTCAACGATGCTATATCTTTTGTCCAAGAAAGCCTTAGTTTTAAAGCAAATTAAACTATGCCTGTCATTTTGTATATAAATTGGCGGTCGGTTGCTGTTGGCAGGCCCTTGTGAGAGCATGAGGCCAATTTTGAACCTACCGGTAGGAACCTTTGATCAAAACTAGCTAGAACATGTGTGAGGGGCTCCCTGCATCCTCTATAAAATTTCTTCCTCATACTTTAGGAAAGTAGAAATTTTGTATATATAAGGTAAAATATCTACTTTATACAAGTACATGTACATTGTATATATTTATTTGTGATGAATTTATATAGTCCGCAGCTCCACTCCTCGATTTCTATATCACAAAGACCATCATAGGCCCAATTTCTGTATCCTTGAACTATTGGTTGCTTATATATCGCCCGTGGCGACAACCCGTAATCCATTACAAAAGTACATATTTCTTATGTATAAAAGTATTTCAATGTATTTCAACTTTCTAGCCATATGTCTGTACTAGGTCGCATTTACTCACATCCCAACCTAGCAAGGACTCCATTTGCCATAAACCTTGTTTAAAAGAAATTTATTATTATTAAGAGAGATATATGTTTTAAAATTAAAAAAAATCATAAGATACACAAAGGGTGTAAAAGTGACTTAAAAGGTTGCCAAGAGTATTTGAAGTTTTTAAAATAAAGGGAAAAAGTAAAAAGAGTATTTAAAGATGCCTTTAAAAAAGAAATTTTTAAAATAGAAGTAATATATATAATATATTACAAAATATTATTAAAAAAAGGTGTAACAAAAGTGTAAGCACAAAGTGTAAAAAAGTTACTTAAGAGTATTTGAAGTTTTTAAAATAAAAAGGAAAAAGTAAAAAGAGTATTTAAAGATGCCTTTAAAAAAAAGAAATTTTTAAAATAAGTAATATATATAATATATTACAAAAATATTATTAAAAAAACAAAGGTATAACAAAAAGTATAAGAGAAAAACCATGAAGACAAAGGACAAATTATTAAAAAAAATGACTTCATACTTCGTACATCCAAATTAATTATCAAAGGGATATTATAAAAATAATCTTAAGGCCATATTCAAAGTTATAAATAGTGCATAGTTTTATATATTATTTGTGGATAAAGGAGAAGTAATGTATATATACTAAAGTGATCTTTTTAAAAAGGGTATTTAATTAGACACTATTAAATCACTTAATATAAAAGTATTTTTATAACGTATAAAAAAAATGGTTAATTAAAGTGGATATAAAGTATTTTTATAAAGTATTAAAAAAATGTGTAAAGGAAATATATATATTTAATATTATTGGAGAGAGGAAAGTGAAGATAAAAAGAAAAGGGTGAAGAAAAAATTTTGAAGTACAAAATACCTTGAAAGTACAAATTGATCAAAATTTAAAAAAAAATCTTAAAACTAATTCAAGTTTATAAAAAAAATGGACAATTCCATATATACATCAAAATTTTGGACTAAACGTCCTTTTTGTGAAATGGAGTTTGACTATGAAGATAAAAAGAAAAGGGTGAAGAAAAATTTTGAAATACAAAATACCTTGAAAGTACAAATTGATCAAAATTTAAAAAAAAAAATCTTAAAACCAATTCAAATTTATAAAAAAAATGGACAATTCCATGTATACATCGAAATTTTGGACTAAATGTTTTTTTTTGTGAAATGGAGTTTGAGTATGATGACAAAAAGAAGAGGCTGAAGAAAAATTTTGAAGTACAAAATACCTTGAAAGTACAAATTGATCAAAATT
>SNQJ01S0226881.1:5481-19778 GCA_010110895.2 Picea sitchensis | reverse complement strand
CTCTACCTTGCTTTATGATCAAATGTCCCTTTTATTGTTTCTTGATTCTTTTCCATTTTATCAAAGGACATTCTTGGAGTTTACTCCAACTCTATGAGTTAATCAATTCTCCCCTGCAATTCTTCTTTATTCATGGCGACCTGTTGAGATGCTTGTAGGGTTGGGATTTGGAGGTTCATAGGTATATGTTCTTCTAACCCGTAGACCAATTCAAAAGGATTTTTCCCAGTAGATGTATTAGAAGTTGTGTGGTCTTCCCATAAGGCATACTTTATCTTTCTATCCCAAATTTTCTTGTTCTCTCCAACAATATTCTTTACAATATTCATGATGTTCTTATAGTTGGATTCCGCTAATCCAATTCCTTGAGGATAATAATTTGAATAGTGCGACAAGACAATTCCATATTTGAAACAAAACACATTGAGCGCCATCAAGCTAAAATCCTTGGTGTTAACTGTGGTTATCTTAGTAGGAGCGGTAAACCTCTTATGTTTCTTTCTTTGTTAGGGTTGATTCCACCCATATGGTGAAGTAAGCTATGGTATTTAAGATCCATCGATAACCATTAATAGAGTTTTCCTTGAACTTGCCATTGAAATACAATCCCTGTTGTTGAAAAGGTGAGTCTACGATGAATGGTTTAAGAGGAAGGGTAGGGAGGTGTTGTTTCCCAGTAAAGAACTGAAAAGGATGACAAGATATGACGTATCGATGTGTGTCAGAAAAAATAGTGGGCTAATAGTATCCTTGCCTTAGGATCTTAAGGGAAGTAGTGTGAGCTACAAAATGTCATCCACAATATCCTAAGTGAAAATCAATGACTAACTTGTGTTCGTCTTCCTTATTCACACATATAAGGATTATGCCACCGAGGTTCCTCCATATGAGACCATCTTGTGTCAATAAATACTTCATAACTTTAAGCCTTAGAACTCTTCTCTTATGATCTACCAAATGATCAGGGAAAGTAAGATTATTCAAGTAGTAAATGATATATGAATACCATTCTTCATCCTAAATTTCACTTACGACAACATTAATTTGTTCCTTTTCTTCCATCTTGATGGCTTCCTGAATGCTTTCTGTTGACATTTTAGCTAACCCTTGGCCTTTGATTATCTTGGATGGTTTTATATCCAAGTTATAATCTTGTAACTGTGAAACCCATTTTCCCCTTGATCCAAGACAATCTTGTTGTGATAATACATATTTTATGATGGAGTAAGGGATGGAAGCTTTAATATTTCTATATCCCACATAAGTTATAAAATTATTGAGGGACTTGACAAGAGCATAGGCTTGCTTCACTTTAGTGGTGTAATTTATCATTGAGTCCCTAATGGGTTTTCTCATGAAAGAAATTGTCTATTCATCACCTTGATCATTCTTTAACTCCTACGATGGTATCCTTTTAGGTGAAAGAGAAAATGATGAAGTCTTTAACAAAATATGGGTTGACTAGGACTGGCGTGATAGCTATTTCTTCTTTGATATGTTGGAAAGTCAAATTACCTTCATTGTCCCTGATTTGAAAATGTAAAGGCTTGAATCGTTTTAAAATTGAAATTGAAATGGTATGTGCTTGGGTAATAGGATCAATTTACAAGCACATAAAGATTAATGAGTTTTTTTTACTTAATCATGAGAAACATAAATAGTCATAAATATCCATCAAAATACACACATTAACACATCAAAATGATAAAGGATTTCACCCCTCTCTTGGGCTACATCTCCTGGTCCAACTTCCAATGGATCTTTTTCATTAATGCTCAAAGTGTCAAAATCAGTGCTTTACAATCCTGAGAATGAGAAATGGATGGCTTGAATGGCTCCAGAACATCCAAACACCCCTATTTGGGCTCTTCTTGAACCTAGTTTGGCCAAAAAATGAGTTGGAATAACTCCCTAGAAGTTTCTCTCAATTCTTTGTTGTCTTTGCTTGCCAAAATACACCTCGACTGATTGAACCTGGTTCATGGGCGTTTCCATCCCAAAAACCCAACACGCGCACCTTCCCGCAAAATATGGCGAATTGTTGCATCGTTAGTGCGCTGGCCCCTTTTCCTGGCGGAGGTCTTGGGCATATGCCTCCCCATGTGGTCGGACCCTAGGCACTTAAGTCGGCACCCGCTGCCATTTTCTCTTTCACCTAAAAGGATACCATGTGGTCGAGGTGTGTGGGTGGAGGACTGTTGGATCAGTTTTTTAAACCCACACTGGTGATTGACAAGTGTCAAGCTGTTGTGTGGAGTGGTTTGAAAAACCTCATGCAAAATTTTGTGTGTGTAGAGTCGTATGGTGGAAGAAATATAATCGAGAGGTGCGGCTAAGCCCTAAACCAGACCATGCCAAACCATATCATATAAAAAAATTAAATAATTATCAAACCATATATGAGTAAGAAACACTGTGTGGTCGGGCTAGTAGCCTAACCCTACCAAGTCATCCATGTGTCCCTGGAGGTCGCGGGTTCGACCCCCCCCCCACGAACACAAACCAATCCTTTTATGCCTTGGAGGGGGTGCCACGTGGTAGCCCATGTCTGGGCCACGTGGAACCATTATATTGGTCCACAATTCTTCCACATAATCAACTGCCAGCTCAACAACTGACATGTGTCATCATCTGACAACTCCTACTCAACTTCTACATTAGCCTCTACCACGTCACCTCTGCCATGTGTCGGTACGACCACTTTCCACGTGTCTAGTACGAACATGCCACGTCAACAATATGTCCATGCCACATCAGCACCTCTCTACAATCATCAATCTACGTCACCCTGTCATGTGTCAGTTGCCACATCATCACTACAAATATGCCATGTCAGCACTGTATGAACTGTACAATCAAGAAAATTTTGAATGTTTGGAAAAGCGGATAGAACATGATATCTCACTCATACAATGTTTTCTTGAACTCGTTCAAGTTGCATTTGGATCATGAGGACGAGGCCTACACGCATGTCTATTTTGAAACAATTTCGAGCAATTCGATTTTTGAGCATATTTTTGATCCCCTGGATCAGTCCCATTCGAAACGAGCATCCTTCTTTAACAAGATATTTAGGGTCTTTACAATTTCGGCAAAGTTTGGAATGAACTTCCTTATGAAGTTGATTTGGCTAAAGAAGGATTGTAGGGATTTCTTATCTTTAGGGAGAGGGATCTTCTTGATGGCTTCAATCCTGGAAGGGTCTATCGAGATCCCGTCTTTGGAAATTATATGACCTAATAACTTTCCTTTATCCACACCAAAAATTGATTCTTAGGATTAAGAGAAATACCATATTCTCTGCACCTTTGAAAAATCATTCTTAAGTGTAGTATATGCTGACCTATTTTCTTGGATATATCGGTTAGGTCATCCAGGTAAATCTCTATAAGTTTCCCAATTAGGTCCCTAAAAGCATAATTCATGGCTCTTTGGAAAGTGTCTTCTGTGTTGATCAATCCAAAAGGAACTCTTAAATACTTGTAAGTTCCCTGAAGGATGGTGAAATCAGTTTTGAGTCAATCATCCTCTTTCACCATCACTCAATTGTATCCTGAAAATTCGTCAAGCATGGGCACCATCCCTGCTTTAATGAGGCTTTGCAAAAGAAATTCCATGTTTGGCAAAGGATAATTGTTTTTAAGTGAATCATGGTTCAAATTTTTGAAGTCAACGCATACCCTGATATCACCAGTATTCTTCCTGAGAATGATTGGATTGGACACCCAAGATGAGTACCTAATAGGATTGATTATCCCTACCTCAACCATATTTTGCAATTCCTTTTGGACTTGTGGGGAAACTTTTGGGTTCATTTTTCTGAGCTTCTTCCTGAAGGGTTTTGTGCCTTCCTTAAGGGGAACAATGTGTTGTATAATGTCTTCTCAGTAAGCCTTCATATATTCATATAACTAGGAAAAAACATTCTTAAATTCTCTTATGAGGGAAATCAACTTCTCCCTCTCATCAGGCGTTGTCCCTTTTCCAAATTTGACCATTTTGGGGATTCCTTGGAGCCAATATTGAATTAATTTAATGATCTCCTCGTCAATTTTTCTTGATACTTTCCATTTATACATATCATTTCGATAAAAAAAGTCTCTCTAGGGCAACAACACCTTTGGGTAAGTGCCCATTATTCAAATCAATAATCTCACTATTCGCTTCTTGAACGAACAATTTTATCTAGGCTTCTGAGAATTCACCTTCATTTTGAAGGAAACGTAGAATCTGGTGTTCATTGTCAAAAACCTGCCAATGTTCCAAGTTATCAAGTATTGAATGCCTAAAATTCACTTCTACTTTGTAGAGACTGATCTCTTTGAAAAGTTGTAAAGTAGACATGGATACAACAAGGTTGTATACCAAGTGATTTTTTTCTCTAGGGATTGCTTCAATCAAAAAGTTATCAAATCTATTCATGGCATCCCAGATGGTGTCTCTGTATTGTTTCAACCTTGGTTTCTTAGTAGAGAAATTATTGTTAACCTGTGAAATGATCAATTCTGAGTCTCCCCTTACATGTAGGGACCTGATGTTAATATGAATGGAAAGATTCATACCCATAATGAGGGATTCATATTCAACAATGTTGTTTGTGCAATTAAACTCAACCTATATGAGAAAAGGGTATTCTCGTTATCTGGTGATATCAAAACTATTCATTCACCAGATCCTGAGCTCGAGTGCATGCCATCGAAATCTAAACCCCAAAATCCATCCTTCTCTTCGTCTAGAAAAAGAGAGTTTGAAAAAATAAAGTTGATTTCAATCCCTTCGTCTAGAACTTGATGGGGCAAGTTGACATGATCTTTGACTGAATCTACCTTTTTGTTCTTGTTTGTGAATATGGTCTTCTTCTCTTCGCGTGGCTTAGTTAGGACCTCTAGGATGTTCCACAAATTCTTTTCTTCAACCTTCTTTGTTACTCATTTTCTTTCAATTTTCAATCTTTCCTTACAAGGGGAGGTATTTCTCCAGACATTGGTTCCTTTACTTTCCCCAATAGACTCATCATGTGATCAACATCCTGGTTAGCGTCTTCCTCTTGCTCCCTTTGCAAGTATGTCTTGACATGGTGGAGAGGGTCAGGAATGCCAAGGTATGAAACTTGATTTATTTGAATGACTTCCTCAATACAATCCTCATCTTGATAGAGAGAATAATATATGTTCTCCTCGATATCACATTCCCTTTCTTGGGATTCAAATAAAGTTGCAGGGCTTCCTTCTCCTATGAGAACTCTGCAAGGATATTTCATGGTTGACATGTAGGACTTGAGGATGGAAACTTGAGAGGGATTTAAATTTTGAGGAAATCTCCTCACAAGGGTATTGAACCTATCATTGAAATCCTTTATGATTTCTCCTAGTTTTCTTTTGTAATTATAGATTTGATCATAAAGGGACTAGAAATCTTTGTTTTTCTCGAATATTTTGATAAATCATTCTCGAAAAACATCCCAACTTGTGATCGTCCCTGGAGAGATACTATCATACCACTCCTTATCCATTCTGACAAGAGTGTAGGAGAAAGGTCTCATTTGGACATCTTCGTGTTGTTCATAAGGCTGAAGGGCACAAATGAAGGTATCCAAGTGATATTTGGTTATAACAAATTCATCTCCTGAAAATCTAGGAATCCATTCCTTAAAGTCCCTTGGGAGTTTGTAAGGAGATCTAGGGATCTTTGTCATGTCTAAATTATTATACGCATCTTTTTCCAATGGGCTCTAGGAAGTACTTAGTGAAAAAGGCATAGATGAGAGCTGAGGTGTATGGTAAGTGGATGAAGATGGAGGGGTAGGGGAGATAGATGAGTAAGCACGAGAAATGGGAGATGACATAGGACTAGGTTGTTTGGGTTAAATTTTTTGATGCTTGGATCCAATTTTGGGACTTTGGTAATGCTTTCTTCAGGTACGTCCCATAATGGAGTCACCATATGAGTTTCAATACAATCTCATCAAGGATGGCAGGGGAAGTTCCTTCAATTTGAGTCACCAAAAAAGATAGGGATAAAGGATTCAGGATTGAAACTTGCCAAAATTTTGTTAGGGTATAAAAGATGATTCAAAATCCTCGCTGGAAATGACGCCAAAATGTTATCTCACAAATTGTAGGTTGGGAAAATCTTGACCCATTCCAAAATATGGTGAGAACTATGGGAGAGTCTACTCATTGTCACCTTAGATAAACCCTCCCCTTACTTTAGTGAAGGAGGGAAATCCTACACAAGGGGGGAATCTCGGATGACCCTATGGGAAAATGAGATGGAAAGTGAGGTTAAGGAAGATGATTCCCCTATATTTCAAACTACTAATTGGAAAGTGTCTTGGGAATGTGTCTTGGAAATAGTCAATGGTTACCAAGTGCTTGAGTACTTGTCGAGTATAGTTGTACATGCCTGAGAGACAAGAAAATAAAAATATATAAGCCAAGATATCCAATGGAAAAGCAAGTGAAGGTTTTTTCCCTATATAGAATAAGTAAACAATGATACAAATAAGAAATAAAATGATAATCAAAGCTGCTAAATAAATAATTGGAAGTCTAGATAAAGATGCAAGAGATAAGCTAGTAATGATTAGTATAAGTACTCAAGTAAGATAGAGAAAGAATTTAGGAACAATATATGGTTGTTAAAAGATGTTATTGAAGAGAAATTATAAAATTATCATTTTTGTAGAAAAATATTGCTACAACATATAATTCCAACCACCAAAAATTACAAGTAAACCAACCAAAATATGCACAATGACTAGTAGATTATTACGACATTTTTCTAGCAAATTCTGACTGTTGAAAAGAGAGAACAAGTAGAAGTTTGAGAGAAATTTGTTGCAGCCATAATGGATGTATATTTAATGTTATAATAGAAATAATATATATTTGTCCAAAGAGGATTCCCTAGTGTCTCAGGAAAGCTAGTAGAGCATAGTATTGATTCCACTTTAAACAATTTGAAAATCTCGTAAAATCGGCTTATCTAATGCAAGAAATTTATTTCTCCAATGAAAATTTCAGATTAGTTCCTTTAATATATTGGGTAAATGGAGTCTTGTATGTGATATTTAGACCAACAATATCCCTAGGGGTGTAATCCCTTTTACTCCCTAGGGCATGCAAATCAAACTAAGGTAAATCTAGGAGGGTGTACACCCTTGTACTCCTCTTAGCAACCTTGCCAAAAATGACTTATCAACCAACAAATGAGATGAAAATTGGTGGAGGGTATATGCACTTATAATCCTCCTAGGGTTTCAAACAATAATATCATGGAACAAGAATAAAATACCAATTAATGCAAGCAATTCCTTACCAATTCCCAAGATGCAAGCTCAAACCCTAGTTTACCAAACCATATCCATCCATAAGAAAGAGAAGAAGCCTATACGAGGTGTTCACCACCTTATATCCACAATATATCAAGAGAAATAACCATAATACATTTTCACAAGAGAGAGATATCCAAATTTCCCAAATAGGGCACAAATTACATCCAAGTGTCTTTCTCACAATGGGATGATTATGATTCAAATGAAATGAATTTGATCTCTATTTATACTAAGCCTCTAAGATAAAAAAAAAAATCCACATAAAAAGGGTAAACCAAAAAATAAGGGAGACATTTCCCTTTTTTTTCCACTTTACAAAGTAATATTGTTTTTACACAAAGAAAAGCCATAAAAAAAGACATGATGTCACCCCTTTAGGGAAATGTTTTGGCACTTGGAGCAAGTCTCTGATCTTGGAGATTAAATATTGTACCTCCAAAGGCATCCTTCTCATGCGCTAGGGTCTTCTCCATAAATCCAAGGCTTCTCCTCCTCCAAATGTGTCAAGTGTCAATCATCAATTCCACCACGACCAAACCCTAGCCCCAACAAGATGTCAAGCCCCAAGATGTAGTGCTCTAGCATCCAAAGGCAAGTCGTTGGGGTGATGAAGGGATAGGATAGGTACTCTAAGGTTTCTCTCAAGCCTCCAAAGGCTATCATCATCATCTAATGTCCAGGTCATGGTCTCCAACCTGTGGGATTATTTCCCCAATAAAGGCACAAGTTGGGATTGTTACTCCAAATCATCCACCAATCAAGGTCGTGAAAAGACATACAAGTGCGCCATCCAAGGATCTCAAGCCAAATAATCGTGGAAAGTAAAATCACATTTAATATAAGATCCATTCAATCATGTACATCAAAAACTACCTCATCAAATGAAACATGTGCTCAAAGACCCTATGCAATTTTCCAAGTTTAAGTATGGGAGGGTTGACAAAGTGACCTATTGTGTGAGTCATTCCTTAATTCAAGGAGTGTTTCCTAGGTGGAAACCTATATTATTCATTTAAAGAATATGAAGTGGATGGGGGTTTAAACTTTTTGGGCATGGGGTTCATGACATACAAGGGTTTGTATTGCCTCATTTATGGGTGCCTTTGTAGAGGGCGTGTTGCACCTTCATTTTCAATGCATCCTTTTTCCAAGCCCATTTATTTCCTTTTTTTTTTAAGATGTTTCCAGGTTGAAGCCAAGGTGGGGATTTTACCTAAGCATGAAAAAACATTCCCACCTTGACTTTTCCATGGTCACATTATTCTTCCCCAAGTTTAAGACAATGTGTGGGACTTCTACCTAAACATGAAAAACATTTCCCACACACACTCTACCTTGGTGGGAATTTTTGTTTTGTTATTTTTCATGGGTCCCATCAATTTCTTATGAGAGACATTTCATTTTCCTCAGGATCCATGGATGATCATATAGAAGTTTTATGATTGGATTTTATCTTTTTCCATCTATAAAACTCTAGGCCTTCAACCCCTTCTTCCCATGAAATGAGGTACAATCCCTTCTTAGGTCAATACACCCAAAAATCCGAAATGATAAAGAGAAGAACAAGGGAAGAAGTGATGAAAAATTATAAGTATGATCGAGAGTGTCATGATGACTTATCAAGGAGACCTCCCAATAGAAAAATAATCCCCAAGGGTGACCACTTACTAGGGCGCAACGTTAACCACCAAGGTGAAACAGGGAAAACATCATAAATTCCAAGAAAATGTTCTATAATCAAAATCATATTTAAATGCAACATACTCAAATGCCTAAAATATAAAGTGACACTTACCACAATACCTGACTTGCACCTCATGAAAAAAGACCCATCATCTTCGGTAAGCAAGATGAAGTGGTTGATTCCATTGTCACAAATGTAGGATGTGTGGTGGTGAAGAGGGTCTATGTTTGTGTTTGTGGATGTTATCAGTCATTTATCTCTCGGTACACCATGTATCCAACCTAAGGGCCTCAAGACATCATCTCCTTAGTTATCCCTAGAAATTGGGGATAACACAACTCGCATAGGAGTTCAATCTTCATGCATGACAACCCTTCTCTTCAATATTCATCTCCAATACACTCCAAAAACGCTCCAACATTCTCTATAATTCACTTACCATTATCCAAACTACTGTAGCAACCCATATGAATTTCTCTCATTTTCCTTGCTTGCTTGAATCACATACTTCCCCAAGTTGATTGTACTCAACCCCCATGCTCCTTATAACTATGGGATGTGACTTCTCACACCCAGCCTCTTACATGCATTCAGTGATTGTCTTTAGGGACACTTAATCAATAAATATAGATTAATACATAATCATAATAAAATTCAGAAATGTGGGTAGAATTAATAGACCCCCTCTTGGCCATTCTCTTAAACTCTCCCCTCTCTTGTGGATTAAATTAACCCACATCTTTGTCCATGTCCCCTTAGCATATGAATTCACATTTTATTATTAAAACATAGAAATACAATTCGCATATTACATCGCTTGGCCATAGTCACACATTATATATACATTAAGCATTATTTAAACTGAAGATTATAGTGGGGATGTTACATTCCCCCTCCCCTACAATTGTGCACTGTCCTTGGTGCACATTATGTCTATATACACATATGCAAATTTACATCACAATACTTAGAAATTAAAAATTATGCACTTTCACAACTCCAGTAGTAGTTCCAACCATAATCTCTTGTTCCTCTCAACTCACTGACCCAAGGAATGCCCCATTCATTTATCAGGTCTAATACAATGAATGTACCATTTTTTTATCAGGATTAACCCAAGGAATGAGGCACTCTTTTATCAGGGTCACCAACGTAGTTGGCTAGGACTCTGAGATGTGGTTTCAAAATTCTAGCTACTGAAAACGAAGTCTTGCATTTTGTTTTCTTAAAAATTATGAAAACATTGTGGGTATTCTTTTTGCATGTTTTCTTCATGCTCCCATGTAGCATATTTAGGACCGTAACATGTCCATTGAACATTTACCATCCCTGTGGCCTTTTTCCTTAGCACTTTGACTTTCCAGTCTAGGATGTGTACTGGTTCCACCCAGAAATCTCCTTCGTGCTCTACTTGGATCACATTACAATCAATTATGTGGTTAGGGTGGGGCACATATTTATTTAATAAAGATACATGAAATACATTATGCACTTTCATGGATTTATTAAATTCTAGCATGTATGGAACTATCCCTATCTTTTCTAATATTTCAAAAGGTCCACAATATATTATTGCCAACTTTGGGCAACTTCCTAATCTTAGAGAAATTCTCTTCGCCTTCACTTTTAAAAATACATGTTCGCCCAGTTTGAAATTTATGAACACTATTCTTTTCTGCATAATTTTTCTTCCTATCCTGGGAAACTCTTGTTGATACTTAGAACACATCACCAAGAGACTTCGACCCTCTTTACTTCAGATTTCCTCTAAAATTTGACTTATATCTCCTTGTTCATTAAAAAAATGGTGTGTATGAAATGAATGTATAATGATATGTATTTATACCCTTTATGTCACTTCCTTTTAACATCAGGGTCGAACTAACACTTTCTTATTTTGTAATTCTTTTCTTTAATTATCTTCAGGGCCAACCTGTACTTCCTTCTTCAATTCACTTTGTCATCTTCAAAAATTCATTTCTCCTCAACCATGAGGATCCACGTGATGTGCCACCTACCACCAGAAACAACATGATGTATACTATCCATCCATGGTTGTTGTATTTGCATGTGCACTGCCCTTCATGTCCAAATACCTTCATCAATATTAGGTTCCAAAACCAATGACTAGGATTGTCATCAATGACAACAACCAATCTTCCAACAATCTCCCCCTTTGTCATTGATGGAAACACTCATGCTCCCCATGTCATCATGATCCCAATTTCTCTCCCCCTTTGACATCAATGGAAAAGGGTTGGGTTGCTCCCCCTGATTTTAATGGCAAAAGGTAACTCTCTTCTTTGGGGCTGCTCCCCTTGAACATATAACACTTAATAACACTTCATTTTTATAGTCTCTTTCTTCCTTGGAGATTTTTTGTGGTTTTAGGACGTATATGTTACTTGTTCTTCTTGTTGTAGTTGCAACCAATCTTCCTTAACCTTCTTCTTTGATTTTTCACCTTTGTGAGTCAAACGTGAGAGTATATCCTTGATCACACATTTTACTAAGACCGAGGCTTCAAGTATTCTACCAATAGGACATTATTTGATTTTGCATTGCTTCCAAGATCTACTACACCTTATCTAAGTATTTTAGCATATGAGTCATCTCCAAATGCAACATTGCCACCTTTTCTCTTCAAGCAGATGAATTTGTCTTGATCCCCAGTCATGTGTGAAGAAAATCCATTGTCTATGTACCATTCATCTTCTTCTTTACATTCTTCAACGATCAATGCTATTCAACAATATTCATTGTTTGGAATCTCTTTCCTTCTCCATATTGTGGTTGGCATAGGAGAATCTTCATTCATATATCTGCAAGCTCGTGCTTTGTGACCAAGATAATTACATTTGTAGCATACAATATTTTTGTCCATCAATGGGGAAAATGAATTATAACTTCTATTAACAAATCCATGATTATTTCCATATCTTCTATTTACACCATTCATGTTTCTTGCATAATTGTTCCTTTGATTGATTCTGCAATTAATTTTCTTATGTCCAAATTTTTTTCATGTATAACAATGACCAAGAAAGAAATTTCGATACGTAGGAGTAAGTGACCTTCTTTTTGATGTAGTCCATATGGGTTCATGATCTACTCTTCTGTAGTTTCCCTCATAATGATTGAAGCTTCTTTGATTCTTGAAGGTAGGAGGTCTTCTTGGATATTCATCTCTTTTGTAATCATTCCTTCTTTTTGGTATTCTAGTCCACTTCTCATCAACTGTCTGTGTAGGTATTTCTTCAACCTTCTTGTTGGTATTTGCATATTCTTTGTATGAATTTTCACCCATGCATCCAAGATATGTTAAGTCTTTTGGAACTTGAGATTTTTTTAATCTCTTCCTCAATGAGATAACGTCTTGTTCAAGTTTCTCACAATCTTCTTCTTTCTTCATCATTTGGACATTTCTTACTTCTCCTATTCTTCTTGCTTCTTCGAGTAGAGTTTTCAAGGAAATGGTTTATTCTCTTAGTTTCTAAAATTCTTATAATTGTTTCTTCAAGATTACAACTCTTTTTTCATGACTACCGAGTTCATTTCTTAGTTTTCTATGTGTGTTTATGAGCTTGCTATTTTAAATCTCAACATGCTTCAATTTTTTAATATTCTCATCTTCTTGTTGAATCAATTATGCTTCATGATTTTCTTCTTCTTCATTGGAATTTTTTTCTTTAGTATCATCTCTTTCAATCCTTGGATAAGGACATTCAAATTCAACATGTCATACTCCTTCACAATTAAAGAAAAATAACTCACCTCTATTTTCTTCTTTGAAATCTGATTTGTTGTAATTTGCTTCAACTTCTTCTTCTTCTTCTTCTGCTTCTTCCTTTGCATAAAGGTCTTGTAGCTTGTCCCAAAGAACTTTTGTTGATGCACATGATCCCACCTTGAATTTAACTGATTCTGTCAATCCATCCAAGATGGTATCTATTGCCAATTTTTTGTTTCTTCTTGCTTCCTTTTGAGCTGCAGTCTTTGGTTTCTTCAAATCATTGTATCTTGAAGCAACTAAGAACCAAACATATGCCCCAAGAGTTTTCAAGTAAGTTTCCATTCTATTACTCCAGTATTCAAAATTGCTTCCATCAAATGGTGGAATCCCATTTGGAATGGTGCCTTCCATTTCTGCTTAGGATCTTCCTTGCAGTGGTTAAAATGTTTTGAAGGAAACCTGCTCTGATACCAATTGTTGATACTTAGAACACATCACCAAGAGACTTCATCCTCCCTTGAAATTTGACCTTCTTTACTTCAGATTTCCTCTGAAATTTGACTTATATCTCCTTGTTCATTAAAAAAATGTGTGTATAACATGAATGTATAATGATATGTATTTATACCCTTTATGTCACTTCCTTTTAGCATCAGGGTCGAACTAACAATTTCTTATTTTGTAATTCTTTTCTTTAATTATCTTCAGGGTTGACCTGTACTTCCTTCTTCAATTCACTTTGTCATCTTCAAAAATTCATTTCTCCTCAACCATGAGGATCCACGTGACGTTCCACCTACCACTAGAAACAACATGATGTATACTATCCGTCCCTGGTTTTTGTATCTGCATGTGCACTGTCCTTCATGTCCAAATACCTTCATCAATATTAGGTTCCAAAACCAATGACTAGGGTTGACATCAATGACAACAACCAATCTTCCAACAATCTCCCCCTTTGTCATTGATGGCAACACTCATGCTCCCCATGTCATCATGATCCCAATTTCTCTCCGCCTTTGACATCAATGGAAAAGAGTTGGGCTGCTCCCCCTGAGTTTAATGGCAAAAGGTAACTCTTGTCTTTGCGGCTTCATAACACTTCATTTTTATAGTCTCTTTATTCCTTGCAGATTTTTCGTGGTTTTAGGACATATATGTTACTTGGTCTTCTTGTTGTAGTTGCAACCAATCTTCCTGAACCTTCTTCTTTGATTTTTCACCTCTGTGAGTCAAACGTGAGAGTATATCCTTGATCACACATTTTACTAACACCGAGGCTTCAAGTATTCAACCAATAGGACATTATTTGATTTTACATTGCTTCCAAGATCTAATACACCTTATCCAAGTATTTTAGCATATGAGTCATCTCCAAATGCAACATTGCCACCTTTTCTTTTCAAGCTGATGAATTTGTCTTGATCTCCAGTCATGTGTGAAGAAAATCCATTGTCTATGTACCATTCATATTCTTCTTTACATTCTTCATCGATCAATGCTATTCAACAATCTTCATTGTTTGGAATCTCTTTCCTTCTCCA
>SNQJ01S0226879.1:0-14602 GCA_010110895.2 Picea sitchensis | reverse complement strand
CTTTTATGCCCTCTTTTATCCTTTTCTCATTTTCTTTTCTTTCTTTTTCTTTTTCTTTCTTTTTCAGGATGTAGTAATCTCTGCAAATCAAAAACACTAAAGGGAACAAAAATACAATCAACAGTTGATCCTATAAATTATAGGGTTATAACATCACGCTCTCTTGTACGCATTTCAATTTGTTTCTAGGAACGCAATCACTTATAATTTCACACTCACTTGAAGTTGCTTTCATGAACTTGCTTCTAGGAAGTTGAGGATGTCAATTACCACCGAAAATGCATCCCAAAGTATTACAATGATTGATTGACAGGCACAACAAGTAGAATTTGGACTCAAAAAATAGAGGGTGTCAGGTTCAACCGAGAATGCACCCAAAAATTACAATGTAATTCAACTCAAATTTGATTTGAAACTTATAAAAAATATTCCAAGTTGAGCTTGATTAATTACAAAAAATATTATTTGCAAGTTTACAATGAATTTTGATTTCAAAGTCGAGTTGATATTCAAATTTGATGATGCTATGAAACCTTTATTATGAGCTTGATTTGTGCAATGTTGATGTGATTTTCAATTTGATATCTTCGTTTTTGCTTGATTACTTGTGCTTCAATGTATGTGCTTCATTGGCATTAATTGTGTGCTTACATTAAATTGTTGTATATTTCATGTGTATAGTTATACAATAAATTATAAGTGTAGTGTCAAAACTAGACACAAAACACTATGAAAACATTCAAGAAATCTTTCACCATCGCACACAATGCAAGGTGTTCCTAAGATCCCCTTATTCAATTTCGAGAGGGTATAGGACACAGAGAAAAAGACTTCAATTTTACTATGAGTATCTCTCTTACAATGACAGTGCTCAAATACATTTTGAAGCTATCTTCGTCCTCATCAACAATATAAAATTTCAATGGCTCATCGGGATGAAGATTTCCTCTTAAACTGTGAATCTTCAAGTACATGAATACCCTAGATAAATCCTCTAATCACTTTCATCACATAAATCTTATTATCACTCCACTTTCATAAAGTCATTTCACTGTACTTTCATAAAGTAACATAGATATAAAGTAATATTTTTATCATAATACTTTAAACTTTTTAAAAACTTTAAATATACAAATCTGTATAAAGCCTCCATGAAACATTCACCACAACACACTATGAAGAGTTGAAAAATGGGCATTTAGGTCCTTTTTAATTGGTTTTGAATGGTCTTTAAAAAAAACTTTGTACTTTGAGAATTATGTGCAATAGTTGGCACCTTATACTTCAACTTAACGCATTGAATCCCGAAAAAGCCTACATGGGATATTAAATCGCATGGGATGCTAGATTGTTGGCATATTTTTGTGTGGCATATCATTGGATGGAGGATTTCTTTGTGGTAGATCTCCAAATGGAGGATCTCTATGTGGCATATCTAGATGCGTGGTTTTCTTCTCTGCAAATAGGTGTTTGGTGAGATCTTTGGACCAATTTATGGCGCGTTGGATTGTAGATGAGATGGAATGATGTGTTGGATGATAGGTAGTGATTTCATTCAATGGTCTACAATGTTGGCATGTAATTCCATCCCTTCACTATGATTTCAACTTTCATTCATCTCAGAGTTCTGGTAACAAGGATTAAATTAAAATTAAAATCAATCTATGACGAATCTATTTCTTATTTTTCTTGGACTATTTATTTATGTTTCTTATCTCACTTGAAGTGTGTTGCAGAAGAAACAGAGGCAATAGACAGTCTACATTTTATTATGAACCATATTTCTGTAGATGGCACGTAGAATGCAGAAAATACACAAGGTGAATTTCCCATCCAATGCTAGTTTACAAATTCAAAACCCTAATTGGTTGCTAGAATAAAATACATATAGATCAATATGTGTTATATTACTGATGATGAATCCATGGTGACATATCACTAAAGTAGATCTCAAATCGCATGGGAGGAAATATTTTTGTAGAGAGAGGAAATATTTTTGCAAAGAAAGCACATACAAAGTTCTAAGTGCTCATCTAGGTTGAGCATTACAGTTGGAAAAAAAATGTAGGAAAAAGACCCAAACCATGGTTATATTGCATGGATCGGATCTAGAAGACTCATTTCTCATTGATGACTTCAACAAAAATATTGTCCAGTAGATCGCACTAGTTCTCATACTAGATCTAGGTTGTACAAGCAGGAGGTTTGATTGTTGATCAATCATGAGGAATATATGGCATTGATCAGTGCAACAAGATTAAGATCTTAATGAAAACCATAATTCCTGGAAATGCTTGCGGTGATTTTGTGCAGGTACTACATGTAATTATCAACTCGAAGGATTGATACACACAACACAAAATAGATCACATAACTTGAACTCACATACCATAGTGAAATGAAAGAAAATAATGTACCTAAGTTCCATACCAAATCAATGGTGTTCTCCATCACCCAGCCCCTCAGGTTGGATTGGAACAAGCACACTCTAGTTTTTGTTTCTTGCTATCATTCCTCCATAGAAAGCGGCCAATAATTTATCAGTCCAAAATAATCATTTGATCTAACACATGAGAGGGACGAGATCGATTTGATCCAGCTTCAATGCTCATTTAATTGATTGAAGTATTTTGTTCAAATGTATCCTACTCACCTCTGTCTTAGTGAAAGGCAGCATGTACTCTTTAGATTTTTGTGAACATCCAAAATCCTATGCTTCCATGAAAAAATATCAGGGCTCTCAAGACTACCAGGCCCTTAAGAACTATAAGAGATATGATATTATCATCCTCTCTTCACCAACATCATTTCTTTACCATGGCTATTATACCATGATAAAATATGCACAAGAACAACAATATGATGGAAAAGGATCACTAGCCAAATCAATTGTATTCACACTAATGGTACATATTTATAATATAATGGGTCACCTCATAGAGATATTTTCTCTATATCCTAAAATCATGCATGATGATTAGGCTGGGCAATCTGTTATGAACCAAATACTCACAATATCATATAATAACAGAAGTACACACCATGTACAGAATTTCAACATGGAGCACAACTCCAATATAGATAATTTACACAATAACTCCTTAAATAATAGGGGAACCCCCTCCAAATAACCAAATATCTTTTATACTTCACAATTCACATCTATAATGACTACATTATATCTTATATTTAGTTATTCACACTTTCACATGAGGCCCCTTTATCACTAGGCCGACCCTATTACATATGTATTTACACATTACATGTTCATTTAGGCCCATATATTCCCCCCCTTGGGGTCATATCATATACATTTATCCATATATATGCCCCCCTTGGGTCATAACACAATCTTAACTAACTCATTAGTCATCACTTGAGGATATATTACTAATATCCTAAATGAATAATACAAATATAGGTGACAATTAGACTTAGTGATTGGTAAGGTAAGCCATAGGCTAACAATGTTGTTGCTCCAACCTCGTATTGTTGATGATGTTGTTGCTCCAACCTCGTGTTGTTTATGATGTTGTATCAACCTCGTGTTGTTGATGATGTTATATCAGCCTAGTGTTATTGATGTTGATGTTGATGTTTCAAATTCCAACTCCATGCTGTGAACGATGATGATGATGATGATATTCCAGCTCCAAGATGTGAACGATGATGATATTGATGATGAGAAAAACTTCCAATAATTTATAGATATTCTAGTCAATATTCCATATGTTGATGATGTTGTTTCCCTCTCTCTCTCTTCTGATGATGTTGTAGAATACCCTTCATGTTAAGGGGGAGTGTTGAATATTGTAACTGTGAAGAATATTCTACTTATTATTGATTCATTATCTTATGGATAAATCCCCTTTTGTGGATTGATCATGTCGGGCTTTGTATATGACCAAATCCCCTTTTGTGGATTGGTCAAAACCTAATTAAATTATGCTAATTGAGAATTCATCCCCTAGGGCTAATTAAAGTGGATTTATCCATTAACTGGAGAAGTCATCCCTACCTAATAGAGAGACACCAACCTAGCTCTCCTCAACTAGTATAAATAAGAGAGGCTAGCACCTCATTATCTCACTCGCTCAAGTCACTCATCTAGTGCGCAAGTTTGAAGGAAGTTGTAGTTATAAGGAGGAGAAGAGAGAGGCGCATTTCTCAGTCTTGGATATTCTCTAGTGTTTGGTATTTTATCTTGGCATTGTATTGGCAATATATATTAAGGAAGTTTTTGTTGGGTTTTCTCCCCCGTGAGGGTTTCCCAAGATAAAATGATGCGTACCTTGTGATGTGTTTCTTTCAATGATCTTGCTTACACTATTATTGTATAGTAAATTGAAAATAGCTTAATAGCAGCTCTAAATTTAACAGTTATATCTTGAAACCTTATAAAAGGGACCTGAAAATATGATAAGAGGACAAATAAAATGGCAGATAAAAGGGTTTGGAAAAAATAGCGCTTAGAAAGTGGTAACTCAATGTTGATGATTACAGCTGTGTGAGACATCCTCCAGGACACATATCTGAGAGAGAGCCCCTGAGATGGGTGTGTGGTTCTTATCTGAGACAGGGTTGGAACGTAGTGATGGCATCCTCCTTATAGAGAGTTGAGAAGAACTGCAGATGATTCTCCTACGTAACACAATGAGAAAGGAGATATGTTGAGTTGGACGTGCATGTGGTTGAGCACAAGGTGAATGTGTGAATTCCCATGAGATGGGTGCATCGTTATGAGACAGATATGAAAATGATGTATTAGCCTCCTCTAAGCAGAGAGTTGAGATTATGAACTCCATATGACTCTCATGTGTAATGCAGTGGGAAAGAATATTTGTTGAGTTGGATGTGCATGTGGATGAGCATAGGTGAACATGATCCTAGCGGTTGAGCACTAGTGAGTGTGGTTCTCCTGTGAGATCTAGTGAGATATAGATATGGACATCCCTATGGATGTGCCCCTAGTCGTTGAGAACTAGTGGATGTATGAGATCCCTTGTTATATTTTTCAAGAGTCGGACTTACCTATAACCCTAATTGTAATGTAAAGGGTACAGGTCGGCCCCACCTTAATGTAATAGATAATTAATGTAAAAGATAATTAATCTGGTTATTATTAATTATATTGTGATTTAGAGAGGTCAGTCATGTTGTGCCAATAGAAACTTATGTTGACAGGTCAAGTTTAATATAAGTAAAGGTAAATTCCCCATTGAGGAATCATATCTCAAGTGTGAGTTTTGATATTTCAGCAAGTACATCTTCTTGGGAAAAGTGTGCACCTCTCTTGGGCGCTAGTCTTCTAGGGTTTATAAGCACCCTTTTGTGTGCTAGGTATTCTTGGTGGTGGAGGTCTTTCTCTTGAAGAATATAGCAAAGGATTGGTTGGGTTTTCTTCCCTCGTTGAGAAGGGTTTTCCGGAATACTTCTTGTGTACTTGTGCATTGTGTTTCTTCTTGCGATCTTGGTTGCTGCAAAAAACTGTTTATGGTTTAAGTAAAATGCTAAAATGGAATGAAATTCATGCTTAAACCTTGCCTATTGAAAAATCAACACTCAAGAGAAAGAACACCCTCCACAAAGACTCTCATAGAAATGGATTAAATGACACCATGATCCATAAAGTAAGCCCAACACGTACCACTATCACACTTACTCTTTAAGAGCTATTTTCTTTCATTGTTTCCCTCGAGACATATCCCTCTACCTAGGTCTTTTATTTCACTATTTTGTTTGGCACACCTAATAGGGTTTGATGAAGGCCCTCCCATACTCAAACTTTCCAACTTACAAAAATCCCTGAGATGGTGTGATACTTGAAGGGGATATTGAAGTGAATTATTCATATGGATTATATGTTAAGTAACAACTTACTTTGCATGATTTAACAACTACTATATCTTATGAACATTGGTTTACTTGATTTCATATTCTATTTTAATTTGGATGCCCCTGACATGGTTCTTTGAAGGACACCCCAGGATTTCACCCAGGACGTTGTGCCTTTATTGAAGGATTTGGCACATGTGATGCAGAGAAGTGAGTCATCCAATGACTTAACGAATTCAAACATGGGCTTCACATATTCAGGACCTTGGAAAATGGATAAATGGGCTTTATTTTGATAGATTTGGTCATAGTGGCACAGAAATGGGAAGAAATACCACACCCTAGGCTCTACACCCAAGAGGGTATCTTGCACTAGATAGAGGGCGTTGCATAAGGATATGATTAGAGGACACACAGAGGTGACACACAATCTTATCCTTCTCAAACGCCACCCCTTGCACCTTGGACGTTGGGCTTTTAAATGATGATTTCATGTTAGGGTTTGATGGATGATGATGGGGTTTGTTGCCACTTGGATGTCAGTGATGACTTTGAGAGGATATGTAGCATTCTTCCATCACCTCAACACCACAGGTGATGACACACAACCTTGGAGAGGCCCTCATATCCCATTGAGGGCATGACATCACCACACGTGTGGCCATTTTTGTATTATTTTTGCATTTTTGACATTTCTAAAGGAAAATCTAAGGGGTCAACCCCACTTAAGAGACATGACTTTTCATTATTGTGACTTTTGGAGTGCTAATGTTTTCCTTATTTATAAGGCTATCACTCCATTCATTTTCATCGACAATTCCTCTCACAATTGTGGGAGGGAAACTCTAAAAGGTTCACTATTTCTCTCTCTTGGTCTCTTGAAATCATGAACTACCTTGGAGAAGGATCTTTTGTGAATTTTCTTGCTTTATTGTATGATTTATTTCTACAAATAGGGTTTTGGATGGCCAAGGAACTTGGAGAAGTAAGTAATATATGCAATTTCATGTATTTTGTTAAGGTTCAAAGTGGTAATTGCTATCTTGTTGCATGTTATTTTTCCTTGTTGAAACCCTAGGAAGGAGACATAAGTGCTTTTGTCCTTCAAAAAATTTTATTGCCCAAGTTTTGTGAAAGCATTATTTTCTAGGGTTAAGAACCTAAGGCCCAAAAGTATTTGCACCTTAGGGTTTTAATCTTATTCTTTGATCCTTGACCTAGTGGAATAAGAAGAAGGAAAACGACACCTAGGGCCCAAGAGTGTTTTCATCATAGGAACCAGTTTCTTCAAGGGATAGTCCTAAGGAAAAAAAGTGTTTTCACCTTAGGATTTATCACTCATAATTCTCATTCATCTAGTTCAATCTTCAAGGTTATGCATGTTTGACTCCATAATCCCTAGAGGACAGTGACATTACTCTAGAGTTGTTCTTGTGGTGAAAGTAGCATTTAAATATAATATTCTCTCTCTCTCTCTCTCTCTAACCTTTCTAACCCTAATATTAGCAAACAAATGTTATTTTTTGTTGTTATAAAATTTTGCTACATCAACTGAATTTTACTTTAATTTGTTGCATACACACTTGGAAAAGTGGCTTAAGCTACTCATAAATTTCATCTAGTAATTGGATAATATTGTACATGTTGAAGGCTTAATTTCCATGCTAATTTGCTACATTTATGAGTGATATTTCTTGTTGTTGCTGCAAAATATTAATTGTTGTTGTACAAATTTTTACTATTGCAATTTGCAACAACCAATGCATTTATTGATAATCTAGTGTCTAAGATGTCATTATTGAGCTATATAACGTGGTGATTTTATATATCATGATAAAAATTGTTTATTGTCTCGTACAAGTGAAACAATTACCTCGTTATCTTCATCTTCTCTCCTATACCTAGACCTAACCACCAAGTGACCAAGATAGGGGGTTGTAGGCTCGACTAATCTTGTTATTTGATCCCTCGATGTCACTAGGGAATCCTCCCTTGTGGTGGACCTCATTCCATCACTAAAATAATGGAAGTCTCTACTTAGGTGATAGTGGTAGATTCTTCCAATTGTTACACAAAATTGGGATCTTGTGGAGGGATTTGCACAAGTACAAATCATGTAATAACATTTTTACGTCGTTGTTGAGGAGGATTGAACCATTCTCCCTACAACATTTTTTTGGTAAACTTATCCTGAAGCCCTTATCCTCAAATCTTACCCGGTGACTCCAATGAGGGTAGAATATATCACTTCCCTTTGATGATCCAAAGTATATCATCTGGCGACTCCACTAATATGTTTTAAATTTTCATCGTATTCCCATTTTTTGTAAGATTGCATATTCTCAAATAATCGATTTATGACACCATGGTCACTTCACGAAATGTTTCCCTCTTTGGATATTAAGGATGTTCCTAGATACCCAAATCACTTTTCTCCAAATTGGGGGGATAATTGTCCAAAATTTGATGGAGAGACATCTTTGGCTATTGCTCATGTTGTGAAATTCTTAAAGTATGTTTTAGAGATAAATGTGACACACAAAGATGTGCTAATAAGTTTTTTTTTGTTATCTCTGGGAATGAGAAAAAAGAATTGGGTCGAGTGTAATCTCTATCCGAAGAGTATATCTTCTCTTACAATCTTCATTGAATAATTTCTCAAATTGTGGTCTCCGAGAACACAAAGATATGAAGATATTCTCCACGATATCATAGTGGCCCTCCAAAGGGAAGGGTTAGTTTATAACCATGTTGAGGAAGATGAAAAATACATTGAGGAACAACAAGTTCAAGAGGATATTCATGAAGAGGGTTACCAATCCCTCAAAGAGGAGCAAGAATCATCTCATGATTCTGTTGAAGACAACAAATATTTGATTAAAGAATGAGACTCTGAAAAGGTGACTCGTGAGGAAGATCACCAAATACACGAAGTATAACATGATTTGTCTTGTGAGTCCATTGAAGAAGAACACTTTGATGAAACACACCATGTTGAAGACCTAATCCACGAAGAGGCTCCTCATGAAGATGATACATCAGTATTTGTTTCTCTACTCAATGAAGCCATCAAAAATTTCATTCCTCCTGCACATGAAGAAGAGAACATGGTAAATTATACTCCTTTCCAAGTTTTTGATGTTGCTTTATTTCATGATTTGGAAAGTGAAGAGTTTATAGAGGAACCCTTGGATGTATTAGACCCTTCATTATATAATAAAGGTGATGATATGATTGAGTATATTTATGATTTATACATGTTGGGAGACAGAAATGGGATATGATTTGTTCTGATTTAAATGGAGATCCCATTTATAACATAGAAGGTCATTTTCAAATAAAGAATACAAAATTGTTTCCCCTTCATGCTATAATAAAGGTGATGATGTTATTGAGAATATTGATGATTTTATACATGTTGGGAGACATGAATGGGATATAATTTTTTCTGGTTTTAATGGAGATCTTATTTATGACACAGAAGGTTGTTTTCAAATAAAGAATACAGAATTGTTTCATTTAGAAAAAACATATGTAATTGGTAATGATTCAGATGTGTGGAAACATCAAAACGATATGATCACGGATTTGTTCCAACCCCCCAAAGATGACTTATTACAACTAAATAAATGCATGGTCGGTCCATCACGTCGAGCCCAAAACCAAATGCCAATATACATACCATATAATATGTCAAACCATTCACATAAATCTCAATATGTTATACCAACCAATCGCATACTCAAACAAAATGCCAAGTAAGCACATCGACACACGACATATCACTTTCCACTTATTGTTATTCTAGCTTGTCACTTCACATAGCTAATCGAGTTTTCATCCACATGAAAGATAGGGTTTAATCATTTGCTACATAAAACATATGCCATGTAACATCTATATGATATGCCATATAAAAACAATGATATAATAACCCAAACTTTGCACCAACAGCAACATATTTATGTGCCACCTTTTGTTAAGATAAAACAAATTCAATTGTTTTGAAACTTATGTCATCCCACAACATAATAATTGTTACCACATAGAGCCCAAGTAACTTGTAAATGTTCACATAATTCTCCATATATTTATGGAAAACTCGAGGTATGTCTTAGAAAAACCCTTTATATATATGTATTATATGTAAAACCATGTAACAACAATATCATACCTCCATAAATTATAACTTATTCTTATATGCATGTATAAGAATAATTCAATCTCTTTTGTATATGCAACCAAACGTAGTGTAGATAAAATAATTTTATTGTTTCATAGGTATTATGTCAACAAGGAGAACAATAAGAAGTGGTGATCATTGTTATGCCTTAAACTGAAGTGCATCAACCCATGTCAAGAACAACTTTTGAATCTTTAACATTGATCTGATATGTATGAATGCTTTGGGAAATTCTTGAAAATAGACATCATGAGTTTTATTATAGGGGACCCCACCTATTAATATTATATCATAGTATAAATAAATAGGCATTGCAATCATTTTCAGACTTTATATCAGGTGATGAGATTTTGAGTCAACATCTGGCAAGTCCACAGTTCTAGTCAATTTTATAATTGACTAGAACTCAGAATTTTATGGTTTTGCTTTGAAATTTGAAATCAAATTTGTTGATAATTACTTCTTCTCAAGTAATTCAGTCAGAATTTTTATAAAATAAAATTTTATATGCTCTTGAATGAACACTCATAAATGGTAGAATGGGAAAGAGGAAAAATAAAACAAGCTAGAATCATCAAGTATCAACAAGAAAATCTGGTAGGTGTCAACAAAAACTACATAAGTAACATTGTGGACTGAAAATCATTCATTTAACTCTGCTATTTGTTTTCTTTCAAAACAAACCAATGGAAATTTTGCAATTAAATGATCAGACAAACAACTTGATTGATCCAGTTTCGACTCAAAAATCAAAATCAAAATCAAAATCAAGAACAGGAAAATCAATAACTGGAAAGAAAGATAAAAACAAAGAAAACTATATAAACAAAAAATCAAATAATGTACAGGAAACACTAAGGATAATGTAAAAAATCATCCAAGTTCAACATAGTGTTTCAAATGTGAACAATCCGTTGTGTATGAAAACAATCATCCATCTATGTATTTCGACAAATAAAAATTATTACCAGCAATAGAAGTGATTATATAAGGACCCAATCATAACTTATGAAACTTTTTATGTTTACCTTTGTCAGCATGAACAGAATCCCAAAGTAAAACTTTTTCATCAGCTGCAAAAGTAGTTGATTTTTCTATTTTGTCAAAATATGTCTTGATAGATTGTTATCTCTTCTTCAAATTTTCAAGAGCAAAGCTACTTTTGTTCTTCTAGAGATAGTGGGACATTAATCCTTTGAGGGGTGTTTGTAGAGTTCAACTTTTCAGCCTGCAATGCTAATCTAAGGGAAGTCAACTCAAGTTCCATAGACATTATTGCTTCTTGACCATATAATAGTTGGAAAGGGGTATGTCTAGTACTGGTTTTAGTAGTATTTTGATATGCCTATAGTGCATAAGTGAGTAATGTGTGCCACTCATTTATGATCTTCTTTAAAAATTTGACCAGATTTTTATTTGTAGATTCAACTTGCCCATTTTCTTGTGGATAGTAAGTAGATGAGGTAAGAAAATTCACCCCATATTTATTTATAAATTGGGTGAACTTTCCAGATATAAAAGTTGGCCCATTATTAGAAATGATTTCTATCGGAAGACCAAAACGAGAAAATATATTAGATTCCAAGAAAGGAATTACATGTTCATCATGTGCATGCTTGAGTGGTATAGATTCAGTCCACTTAGTGAAGTAATATGCTTTTGTTAATATAAAGATATGACTAATAGAAGATGAAGGATTAATAGGACCAATGAAACCTAACCCCCACTTGGAAAATAGGAAATCAAGCATAACTAGTTGCAAAGGCATGGAAAAGAACTTTTCTTTACCAACGAACTTTTGAAATTCATCACAAATTTGTGTAAATTTATAAGAATCCTTAAAGATTGAAGGCCGGTAATAACCAGTTCTCAAGATTTTGTATGTAGTTCATTTTGTGGAAAAATGACCACCAATGTGAACACCTAAATCTGTTGAACCATGGATTTCCTTTAAGATGTTTTGGACTGTTGTATCATTTACACAATGTAACAACAATCTGTCAGCAATTCTATGGAAAAGAGAAGTACTTAAAATTAGATATTTGGAGGCTTCAAGATGAATCCTTCCATGTTCATGGTACTCAAGATTATCAGGACATTTTTGAAATTTCAAATAATAAAATTGTGTCTCGATACCAAGGATTTTCTGCTAAATCTAGATTTTCATGTTCAACAAGAAAAAATGCAGGCAAAGCATCCTCATCATTTTCAGAAGAAACACATGGTTTAGGATGTTCATCAAGGTGTAAGGCAAGATCTCATCCCTTAATAGTGCTAGAAGTTGTGATCGTGAAGTCGTGTTCTTCTATATTAGCAAGACAATGTGCAAGATTTCCTGAAAGATTTGTTTGAGAAAGAAAATATTTAACAACAGGCAAAGGAAATTTTACCTAAGTGTGCTTGTTTAAGATAAAATGGTTAAACTTTTCAATATCCTTTACAAGAGAATATGTATGTTTTTCAATCAAAGTGTATTTAAATTCATCATCTGATAAGCTTTGGCTCATGTAAGTTATTGGTTGGTCAATAGTTCGATCATCTTTCTGAAGAAGAATATATGATATTTCTTCTTAAGAGACATTAGTATAAATAATGACATCTTTTTCAAAATTCGGTTTTGCCAAAACAAGGGCAAAATTGATCTCTCTCTTGATTTCAATGAAATCCTTTTTAGTGTCTTCATTCCATGAGAATGATTAATCTTTCTTTAGAATATTGTGAATTTGTTTGACCATTATAGCAAAATCAGGAATAAATCTTCTAACAAAATTGATTTTACCGATAAAAAATTGAATTTTATTTTAAGAAGAAGGGGCTTGAAGATTTTGAATTGTGATAACCCTCTCAGGGTCAATATTAATTCGTGAATGAGAAATAATATGACCGATAATTTTAACTTGTGTGACACCAAAGATATATTTTGTAAAATTCAAGGGCATTCCGAATTTTCTGCAACGTAGGAAAACTTTTTTTAGTTGATAAAAGTGATCTTGTTGGTTTCTAGAATAGATAGTTAAATCATCAAGACAGATTTGAATAATTTTATCGATAATATATTCAAAGGTTATTTGCATATCCCTTTGAAAGGTATCATTTGTATTTATTAGACCAAAAGGAATTCTCTCATAAGCAAAGGTGCCCCACCGTGTGGTGAATGTGGTTTTTTATTTGTCATCCATCATGACTCTAATATGATTATAACATGAAAAACCATCAAGAAGGGACATCATTTGTGACCTTGTTGTTGTTATTTTACTTATGCATGTACCAGTTACGGTTCTTCTTTATTATTACAATCATCTAGAACATTAGCTGCATATATAAGATCATTGAAAGAGATACAATCATAGAAACAAGAGAGACACAAATATTATCCTGGGAAACCCTCTAGGGGGAGAAAACCTAGCAAACTTCCTTAATATAGATTATCCAACCAAGAAAAATGCTTCTCTCTCAAGAGAGAACTAACAAATCAGAAGATCCTCCTATACTCCTTCACTAGGAAGATTAGTGCACCACTTAACCAAGAGATACCAAGAGATAGAACATAAACCTTCTATGACATCACCCCCAGTTGCAGCAACTACTCCTTCAAGACTTGCGCACTTATCCTTCTTGTTGAAGATCTCATTGAGTGAGTGGATGATCAAGTGAGGCACTAGAATCCCTTATAAATATTAGTCTAGCCTCCCTAAATTAGGGTCGGGTCGACCTGTCAATTTACCCTCTTAAATTAAATTTAATTTTCAAGGCACAATAGGGACGAATTTTACAAAGGCACAATAGGGCCATCTTAATAAATATAATATAATAACATTCTTTAGGATTTTTCTTGGTCAAATACAATAAGGATATCTTCTGAAACTGCTCAATCTTCAACACTCCTTTTTAGCAAGGAAGGTATTCTTCTTGTCATGATCAACATCACTGCTTTTGCGCTTATGCATACTTGGTCATTGTCTTGTTGTCAATCACAGATCTATATATCATAGGAAGTTTTTCACTTTCACTAAAATAGCGTACCATCCTGTGTTGGGGTTACCAACCTACGTTGGGGTAGCGTACCTGCCTACATTAGGATTACCAACCTACTATGGGGTAGCATACCAGCCTGTGTTGGGATTACCAACCTACGTTGGGGTAGCATACCATCCTGTGTTGGGGTTACCAACCTGCATTGGGGTGGCTCATCACTTCCCTCTACTAGGGATCGCATCACCTCTCTCTATTGGGGATCACGTCACTTCCCTCTACTGGGGAACACATCTCACTATTGGAGAAAACAATCACTTCTCACTACTGGAGAAGTCTTTTTGGATCACTCCAAGCTTGTATCTAAAACACTCGAACTTGACTCTGGACAAGGGCTTGGTCAACACATATGATACATCTTTGTTGGTGGAAATATATTGGAGTCTTACTTCTCCCTTTTGTACCATGTCCCGGACATAGTGGTATTTGATCTCGATATTCTTGGACTTGTCATAACACTCTGATTTCACTGACAACTTTATGCAACTTTGGTTGTCATAAAAGATACAGGTTTCCTCTAACTCAAGATCAAGCAATTTATGTAATCAACTT
>SNQJ01S0226878.1:0-11346 GCA_010110895.2 Picea sitchensis | reverse complement strand
TCAACATTAGGTGAGTCATCATCCTTGCTTAATTTGCATCCAATAACCATAGGTGTACCCATAGGTTTGGAGTCTTCCATTTGAAATCTTTTCAGCATTTCTCTTAGATATGTTTCTTGAAAAATGAACATCCCTTCAGACCTTTGAGTAATTTGTAGGCTAAGAAAAAATGACAGTTCTCCTAACATGGACATTTCAAACTCATATTCCATTGCAGAAGAAAACCATGGTACCAATGGATCCTTATTACATCTGAAGATGATGTCATCTACATAGACCAATACGATGAGGAAATGATTATCCTCTGTTTTAATATACAGATTGTTGTCAGTTGTTCGTCTCTTAAACCCTTTGTCTTTGAGATATGTATCCAGTCTGTGATACCAGGCTCGAGGGGATTGTTTTAACCCATATAAATCTTTCTTCAGCTTGCATACTAACTCAGGGTTATCAGACAGTTTGAAACCCTCTAGTTGTTCCATATAGACTTCTTCACTTAAATTTTCATTTATAAAATCTTACTTGACATCCATTTGATAGACTTTAAACCTTTTATGCCAACCATAGGAAAGAAACATTCTAATAGCTTCTAATTTTGCTACGGGCACAAATGTTTCATCATAATCTAGTCCTTCTATCTAAGCATACCCTTTACAGACTAACCTTGCTTTGTTCCTGACAACATGTCCTTGCTCATTCAACTTATTTTTAAAGATCCATCTGGAGCCAATGACGTTTTTACCTCCAAGTCTATGAACCATCTACCACGTATTGTTTTTCTCAATCTGATCAAGTTCAGCATTCATTGCTTTAACCCAGTGGTCATCTTTGTTGGCTTCATTGAAATTCTTGGGTTCTAGCATGGATATGAAAGCTATATGATATTGTTTAGTGGTTTTGATTAGATTTCTCTTGGTTTGTACACCTTTCTCTTTTTCTCCAATTATCTGACTTGCAGGATGATTCTTTTGAATGATTTTGGAGGAGGAATTTGATGTTGACTGTTGATTTGAGTCTGTCTGAGTGTTTCAGTATTCATCTGATTCAGAGTCTTTGTTTTCTGATTCTTGGACCTATTCATCTTCAGCTTTAGTTGTGTCTTTTGTAGAAGACTCATTCCTATACATCTCTCTTGCTAGGATTCCTTCATCAACTTTTACATCAATACAATCAACCATTTTATGCAGCCTCTTATTATAGCATCTGTATCCTTTACTGTTTGTAGCATACCCCAAGAAGATACCTTCATCATCCCTGGTATCATATTTTCCAAGGTTCTCATCATTATTCTTTATGTAGAATTTACTCCCAAAGACTTTGAAGTGTTTAATTGAAGCAGGTCTCCCAAATCATGGTTCATAAGGTGTCTTGTCACTTTGTGGTATGAAGTGGGCTTTGTTAAGAACATAGACTATTGTGTGTATTTCTTCTACCCAGTAGGTTTGACCAATGTTCTTCCCATTCATCATTGACCTGGCCATTTCTTGCACTGTTATGTTTTTCCTCTCAACTACTCCATTTTATTGTGGAGTTCTTGGGATTGTGTATTCTCTCTTGATCCCATGTTTTTCACAGAATTCCTTGAAGTCACTTGAAATAAACTCTCCTCCTCTATTTGATCTTACTTCCTTTAACCTCTTTCCTGTTTGAGTCTCAGTTAAATCCTTAAATATTTTAAACTTCTCAAATGCTTCAACTTTTTTTTTGAGAAAGGCAACCCAAGTAAGTCTAGAGTAATCATCAATAATCAACATGAAGTAGTTTTCTTTCCCTGTGCCTTCCTTTCTTAATGGTCCACATAAATCCATATGAACTAGTTGGAGTGGTCTCTGTTGAAGTAAATCTCTTGGACTTAAAATGTGTCCTGTTTATCTTTCCTACTTGGCAGGGTTTACACATTGAATCTTGGGGCTTTGATATTCTTGGAAGATCTTTTACTGCCTCGAGATTTCTGAGTTTGATTGAGTGGTCAAAGTTTAGATTTCTAAGTCTCCTATGCCATAACCAACTTTCATCATGTTTTCTTAGATGACATTCTTCTCTATTTTATTTCAGAACATATACATTATTTTCTGTCCTTATGCCTTTGGCCACCACTTGTCCTAAGTTTACAGACTTTATCTTGCAGTTCTTGGACGTGAACACCACTTCACATCCTCTGTCACAAATTTGACCTACACTGAGAAGATTATGTTTCAACCCATCTATAAGTAGAACATCTTGGGCTTTTCCTTTTCCATTACTTAAACTCACCATACCTTTACCCTTTATTTTACCTGGAGCATCGTTTCCAAAGGTTACGTTTCCTGATTTGCTTTCACCTAGGGATAGAAACTTACCTTTGTCTCCTGTCATATGTTTGGATCATCCACTGTCTATATACCAAGGGTTCATTTTTCTTCGGGCTGACAGCACTAATCCACACTTGTCACTTTCTTTCTTCTTCCAAAACTTGACATTTTCAACAGGGGAATTCAAATCTAGTTCATAGTTCTTTAATCGATAGTCAATAGATTTATGTACATAGTTATGATAGATGTAGCATTCAATCTCATTGTTTAATAGGTCAAAATTATTGTTGCAACGTTGTCTACTCATTGACCGTTGATTATTTCTTGACCTCCTTAGTTGCATGTCCCTAGACTTAATTTGGCATTTTTCAATCTATGAAGGTTTGTTATTTGGCTGCATCATTCTCTGTTGTGGCAAGTATTTATTCTTTTGAAATCTCAATTGCTCATGTCTAAGTCTTAAGGAAAAATTTACACGTTTGTGACCAAATTTATAACAGTAGAAACAATATCCATAGAAAAAAAAATTTGTACCTGGAAAATGGTTGTATTCTTTGAGAAAATCGATTTCTTCCATGTTGATAACGTCTTTCAATAGGGAGCACACTATTTCTTTGTCCTACAAATTCAATCCTGGCACTTTTTTCCTTACTCGTCTTGGGCAGTTGATTGTCTTCCTTTGTTTCTAGAGGTTTCTTGTTGTCATTGGTTGTACATTTGACAAACTTGATGGGTTCTTCGTCTCTTGGCTTGCCACTACTTGATCCCTCTTCATAACCCAAACCAGTTTTTAGCTTTGGATTCCTTTGCTGATTCAGAATGGTGGCTAATCCTTCTAAGGCTCTGATACTTGATAGATTCTGATTATACAAGTCTTTAAACCTCTCCATCTCTTTCCTAGTTTTCACTACTTCTTGTTCTAATGCTTCACATCTTGCCTTCTTTTCTGATAACTGTCCTTTCAGAATATCTTCAATTTTCTTTACCTCTTATAATTCTACTTTTAGTAGGACAAGGACTTCATTAGGTTCTTTACTGTCTTTCTTGAACTGTATCAGCAATTGTCTTTTCTTTCTGTTCTTGATTTTTAGTCTGTCGATCTCTTCTAGTGCAGAGATTAGTTCTCCTTCCATGTCAACCACAACTTCTTCTTCATTAACATCACTCCCTGTGTTGTTATTATCATAGTCCTATATGGACATAAGTATGAATTCATTTATTTATCTTCAATAGATGAATCATTGTCTTCATTATCTGAAGGATCATCATCATTGTTTATGCAAATACTTTTCTTCTTAAAGTTATTATCTTTAAATAAATTTATGTGTTTGTACTTCTCCTCATCATCACATGTCTGATCCTTTCCTTTGTGGGGACATTTATTTGCAAAATGACCTATCCTACCACTTTTGAAGCATTTGAAAGGGAGTTTACCTTTGTATTTTCTTGATCCCTTCTTCAGTCTCTTCACAAATTTTTCTTCAATTTCATCGGGCTCAGAATCCTCATTCTTGTATGCCTTAAATGATGCTTCTCTGGAAGCGGGTTTATATTTAACTATTCTCATTTCATATGCAATCAATGTTCCTAGAATTTGATCAAACTCCAAGGCTTTTAGATCATTTAGTTCTTCTATAGCGGAGACCTTCAGATTGAATCTATCTGGGAGAGATCTCAAGATTTTATGAACTAAATATGGTTCCTCAATTGTTTCACCAAGTGCTTTCATTGCATTTACCATTTCTTCTACTCTCAGAAAGTATTTTCCAACAGTTTCATCTTCTTTCATCTTCAGCTATTCAAACTGCATTATGTAGGTTTGAAGCTTGGCATCCTTTACCTTCTCATTACCTTCATAACTGTTAATGAGTTTGTCCCACATTTCTTTCGCAGTTCCAAGATGCATAAATTTTACGAATTTTGCTTCTGCAATCCCACTCAAGATAGCATTCATAGCCTTAGCATTGAAGCTAAATCCTATTTTTTCATCCTTATTAGCTAGTACAACTGGCTTTACATAACCAATATCTACCACATCCCAAACATCTGCACCTAAAGCCATTATGTATGTTCTCATTCTAACTTTCCAGAAGGCAAAGTTTGTTCCATTGAACAGAAGGGCCTTATTGGTTGAATTTCCTTCATGGCTTGACATGTTTAAGCTCTAGGATCTACCTTTAGATTAAAGGGGTTGTCTCTGATACAAATTGTTAAACAGGCGGGGGGGTGAATCAGTTGTTTATCGATCTTGAACAATTATACTTATTTTTCATTCTTTGTAAAAGCACTCGATGACAATCACAATGATGCAGGGAAATCAGCAATAACATATTAAACATCAGTCCGCATATGAGATACGGAGACAAATTTTGCCGGGGAAACCCATACACGGTAAAAACCTTTTCTTCTTTATGTGATAGAAGTATTATTTACATTTATCATACATATGAGCACCAACTCATAATGAGGGCTGCAATCTTTGTTTTGCAAGATGCTACTTGTGAGAGCACCAACTCTCTATTTTTCTCTACTTTCAAACTAGAAGACAACCAACTCCATGTGGTTTCCTATGGCACCAACTAGAGAGGAAGCACCAACTCCTTGGTTTCTCTAGCACCAACTAGGAATATACAACTCCACAGTGTTTCAAGCACCCATGAACCTCTGGAGTTCGGAGTCCTCCTATCACCTCCCTTCCACCCTAGATTATGAATATGAATTAATGGAAACTTCAATTACGATTATAGTGTTCAACAATAACTTACGAGTCTCATCATTTTTTTGCAAGATTTCGCTATTCAGTCTTCCCTCATTGTCTTCTTGCACGCATCCATTACACTTTTTGTTCTTACGCCTCTTGTGATTTCTACACCATTCCCATTTCAATGCATCTTTTGTCTTTTGTCCATTTTTCTACTACCTCCCACCTCCTTCTTCACACGTACATTACTCTCAAGCGACAACCCTTATCTCTTTTTTTGTTCCACATTCTTATACTCCACAACGCGCTTGTGCATTCTCTATATGCGGTGGTTGCGGATGGTTTGCATCATCGAGTGCTCGCATTGTTCATCATGGAAATAACCCGACTTCTCTATTGTTCAACACATCGCCCCGCCAATCATTGGGTTTCATCACGAAATTCGCCCATCATCGGTAGGTCCAGTTATTCATCTTCTCTTCAAAGTTGAGCTCAAATCTCTTTGTTCAGTTAATTGCTCAATTGCTCTTCGGTTGTCAATTTCCTCATGAGGTCCTCATTCCACTAGAGGTTCCTTCGACTCTTTCCACTCCCTCTAGAAGTTACACAGAAATTATTTCCCTCTGGAAGAAACCATGATGGTTACTTTTGGTTATAGTCTTGAGACGGAAATGAGACCAACTATGCTAATCGCTACACTCTTACGTGACCACCGGTAGGTGACCACTAACTAAGAATACATTTCATCGCCCGGCATTTCAACATTCGATAATTCAACATTCGTGCGATCAAGTGTCTCGGTACTCCGGTCGTGATCCTCGAGAGCTTCTTTGAAAAGGAGCTTGTCTACACTAGCTCCTTCCCATATTCCATGATGTGACCGCGGTAGTTCATCGATTGGTTGAAGCTGCATTTCTACAATTTAGCATTTTGAGGGATTCTCCGATTGAGTCCCTTGATTCCTCAACACTTGATCCCAATGGGGTTTATACGGACTAACTCCTTTCCTCTATATGACCATGGCCAATACCAGTAAACATCATAAAGTGCTGGATTTCGCATTTCGACACTTTGTCGTTCATGTGGTGAAGTGTTCTTAGAACCTCCAAGTTTCGATATCCGAAGCGCCGAGGAAATGGAGTTGGATCAATGGTTCGGTACTCCAACGTTTCTAATTTAGTTGAATCACATTTAGCGACTTCACGTTTTGTGATTTTGGTACTCTCGAGATGAAAAGTCTTCACTCTTGACTCCTCGAACTCTGTTATCTGAAACTACGGTATGGAGTCTTTATCATTTATCAACTTCAGATTTCATCATTTGAAGACTCCTATGATGCAATGTGTCGACTCTTGACCTCTCAACCTCGCAGTATCCAAAACTCTGAGGTGTGGAGTCTTTATCATTTAGTGACTTTCCAAGTTTGATGACTTCGCGACTCTTTATGATGAGAGTCTTTGTCATTTCCATCTCTTGGTATCCGAAATCCCGGTATCCAATGCTTTGAAATGGAGTCGGATCAGCGGTCCACGATATCTCTCCTCGAACCAATGACTTAGATCATTTCATGTTCGCATTTCCACGCGATTACAGCATCATGTTTATGAGTCTCTCACATCTCCATCTCGGTAACCAAAATCACGGTATCCAACTCTTAATTGATCGCCTTTTAGGAACTTCGAGTTTAGCATTTCGACGCCAGGGACTCGATTCACGAGAGTTTATGACATCTCTCAGTAACCGAAATCTCGGTAGTCAATACTCTGAGTGGTGCACCCGTTTCGGGTTTTTGGGATTTCTCATTTTGGCGCCGGGACTCGGTGATCGAGGTCGACCCTTATCCATCTCCTGGTAACTGAAACACTGAAATGAAATCTTTGTTAAAGAGTGTGCATGTTCTCCACCGAATCAATGTCGGTCAGACCTCACGGATCAAATCTAGTTCATCCAGAATTCTCCACGAATCCAATGCCCCATACTCGATCTTTCCATCAATGACAATCTCACATGCCTGAAAACTTACTTGTACCCACTTTTATTCCAAGATAAAATTTTGATTTCTTGGGTGATCCCTTGGAGAAGAATCTCGACGGTTCATACATGGATTTTATATTTTAACCAACACCAACCTCACGGGCCTTATCCCCTTCTTCCCATAGAATCGGGGACAACGATTGTAATATCCTCAAATTTTAGAACAATAATTTCTAAGTTGAATTTAGAAGCCAGAAATTTCCATTTTGAAAATTCAGATTTGGAAACAATTTTTTTTTTTTTAATGTTTTTAAATATGAATTTGGAATTTTTAGTATATGTAATTAATTGCTTAATGATTATTGTGAAAATATTTGGATTTCCCAATTTTCTTCTTTTATTGGACACGTGTATGAGGTAACGTTTAATAAATTAAATGATGGAATATAAATGGAACAACTAGGTTAAAATAGATGACCAATGACTCCATTAGTGGGGAACATGTTTGAGTTACCTCAGAGATGATTTTTTATAAGTGGAAGAAGTTGAATTTGACCAATAGCAGCCACTAAAAATAATGTATTTGTAAAGATGTGAATTTCCCAAAGGAGGGAAATGAAAATGAAAAGACATAGGCATAAGAATATATACAACATAAGTGGGAGACAATACACTACTTAGTATGTTGTGGTGAAATTTTTTTTTGTTATGATCACTTACGACGTGAGGAAAAGAACATTCTTATCTATTGATGGTGACTATAGCTGAAGAGGATAGTGGAGTTCCTGCTATGGACTTTGATTTAAGGCTAGGGGGTGACCGGGACAAGTGATTGTGGTTGTTTGTTCTACGATTGAGTTGCAACATGGTTGTTCCTTTTATTTCCTAGCATCATGCATGTTTTGGGATATGTATTTCAATTATTTAAATTGTTGATACCCCATGCTAATGATGTTTCTCGTTTATAAAGTTGTTTCCATATATTATTTTATTGCATTTAGAAACAAAATCAGTTTGAAAGTATTGTATATCCATAACAGTTGATATGGGTTGCCATGTCTAAAATAGTTGTAGTATTATGTTATTAATGTGTATATATATATATATATATATATATATATATATATATATATATAGATATATAGATATAGATATATATAATAAACAAAACTACATTATATTTTATTTGTTGTTATGTTGAACAAAAGAATAATAGTCCCAATTTGTCAAATATGAAAGAAAGACACTTGATACAATAGAGTCCAAGTCATTGACAAAAAATTGATATACATATTTAATACCATCAATAAATCAAATGATCAAAATGTTACAATTTTGATTTCCTTGAATACCAGATGACTCTCTATCAGTGAAACATAAATTAAAGGGACATATAAAACTTTCCATAATTCTAAGTAAGGACTAGTTGAAGAATATGGAACTTGAATACCTTTTGTGGATAGGTTGCACACTTCTCCAAGTGCATTGGTTGTTCTTTCAACCTGTAGCAGAGACATTTCAAAGAATTAGTAACTTACTAATGTGCAAAATTATTAAATATATGCATCAAATAAAGAATCCAATCTACTTAACTTGGATTTTGATGTTGTAATTGAAGCATCCTCGCTACCATGTGAAGCCATCAATCCAAGACCCGAGAAGGGGAGTGGGTGTTTTATCTATCAGATGGGTTCCCTCATAAGACAAAGGGACCCATCATCCAATTCTCTACATGAGAAATTATTATTACTAGCATAAGAAGTAAAACATAAGAAAATATTTCAGTGAATAATAATCTTGGTAAAAGTGTAGGTTATAAGTTTGATAAAGTAAAATATTGACAAATTAAAAGGGATATCAACATAAATGAGAATTAGATATATAATAACCAACGATTATTACTTTAGAGATGCATAATTAAAGTCCTTGCAGAGGGCCTAAGTACTGTGAAACAAATTATTTAAACATAGCTACCTTATGCACAGACAAGAATAATACTTAACAATAAAGGAGAATATAAGTACGAATTTTGGACAGAGTATTACCGTTTGAAAAATGGAAAAATTATACAATATTTATAATTAAAGAACATTAAATCAGAAATACCATAACAATGCTTGGGAGGAGATCTAGGTATTTGAATAATTCAGTAAGGAACCAAGTCTTTATTAAAAGAAAAAACGAAAGTAAGTCTTGATTTAAACAAACAAGAGAATCATGTAGGTTTCAAACCAAGCTGTCGAAGGCACACATGATCCTCAAAACTATGTACGGTTTGAATCCTAATTCATTGAGCTACTATTCAAGAGCATGGGTCATGGGTGTATAATGGAGATAGGGCACAATACTCCTAGGGAAAGATATATATTAGCCAATAAACTTTGTATAAAGAGGCATCGCATCACTTTCAAATATTAAGGGTTTAATCTTTCCATATAATTACAAAGTGCAATATATAATCTTCAAACAAAGTAAATAAGAAAATCCTGTAACAAAACTATTAAGTGTGTGAATATTCAAAGAGCATGACCGAAGTTAAAAACACAAGAATTATTACTCAGCCATGACCTGACTTAGGGTTACGTGTTATAATCCTTAACATTGTCGATTATGGTCTTCCTAAACACAGAAACCACCCAAAGAGAAGGCCACATAGACATGTACTACATAGACATAGAAGAATGAACATGTGTAATACATAGACAAAGAAAAAGTCGACATAGAACGGACACAGTGACAGACCGAGAACATTAGGAATGGTGACGGGAATGGAAATGTATTGCATCGACAAAGAACAATGAACACCCGTACTACATAGACGAAGAAACATTCCATAGAGAAATGTATTTCATAGATAGATATATAGTTAACACGCGTTCTGCAGAGACAGAGAGACATTCTGCAGATAAATATATTACATAGACAAAGATGTAATGAACATGCATTATGCATAGACACAGAGAAATTCGACAATGAAATGTATTGCATAGAAAGAGAAACAAATAACATATAATATGCATAGACAGAGAGTTATTCCCACAGAGAAATGTATTTCTTAGATAGAGAAACATCCCACGGAGAAAATGTGTTATGCATAAACCTAAAGTATTTGCACAGAAAAATACAACTACATAGACAAAGGGTTATTGTCACAAACAACGCATTGTGGAGATTATTTGACATCACATTAATACATAACATTGGGGAATGCACAAAATAAAGAAAGGAATGATACACAGCACGTCTGAAATAAAACGAATGTGTCATACAACAAATAGTTTGACAAATCGTTTTGTATAGAAAACTTTTCCTTGAAACCTAAATAATGTAATGGCATAGAAACAATGAGTCTATAGAATAAGATACACAAAGGAAGTGGGCTTACCGTACACTAGCCAAGAGGAAATTGGAAATAGTGGCTACTACACCGTGAAAGGAATCGGTTAAACGACCATTGTTTCCTTCCCACCATAGAATTGAACAATTTTTAACAACGCAGACCATTTCTACCTTGCTACCATAGAGCCGAGTAAGTTTACCATCATGGAAGAAAAAAACATAGAGTAACAAAAACCAAAATGGAATAACTATAAGGGTAATAGTACTTTGTGCCTGAGTAACAAAAACCAAAATGGAATAACTATAAGGGTAATAGTACTTTGTGCCTCTTGATTTTGGGGAATGTTGAATAGTACACCACCCTCACCACACAATGTGAATCTAGATTAAGGGGCAAGCCCATAGTGCGGATTTCCTAGAACTTCATACCAGAAGGAGTAATGGTGGCCTGAAACCATTAAAGGATATGACCCAACATAAATACCTAAGACTAGGTTGAGATCGTTCGGTAACTACCACCCTTAAATGCTTATCGATTTCCAGAAAGGACACAAATTTAAATGCAATGTGAACCACTCGGGTCTTAACAAGTTCATGACTATATAGTTATGTTGATCGTAAGTTCCATATCATGGTTTATTACTATGGGACTTTACAACCTAGTGCGTAGGTTATGGATTTAGTTGGTTATAACCCCTAGATTCATTCCTATATAAGCTAGTGTTAAATCTTGAATATATTGTCATATGTTTTACAACATAGTGTAATGTGTACGCTAGTGTTAAATCTTGAATATATCGTTAATTGTTTTATAAGCATAGTGTAAGACTTGTATGGTTATGTTTTGAATATATAGTTAAATTTTTTCTAAACATAATGTAAGACTTATATAGTTAATCCGTGAATATATCATTAAATGTTGTTACAAACATAGTGTAATACATATATAATGGGTTACATCATTATTCTTAGGATATGGACCATCTCGGGCCTAGCCACTAACACATAAACATTACAATGTTAATTCTAATAGCGACGCTT
>SNQJ01S0226877.1:0-11022 GCA_010110895.2 Picea sitchensis | reverse complement strand
GGACAGAATGGCTGAGAAGAAGAAGATGGGTCCTCCAGGACCATGCTCAGGTTGCTCCTGCTCTCGGTACTCCATGTCTAGGACCATGTGGGCCTCGAGACATGATCTCCTAGTTATCCCTAGATATCGGGGATAACAGTGCCAATAGACAAATCATTTGATGTGATAAGTCTTATATAAATAAAGGTGAATCCCCATTGAGGAAACACACTTATCATTGTGTCATCTCATGATTTCAGAAGTTGTGGTCTGAAATTGTGAGAATTACAGCACCCTCTTGTGTGCTAGGTTTGGTGATGGTGTGGGAGGTCTTTCTCTTGAGAATATAGCAAAGGATTGGCTGGGTTTTTTTCCCTTCTTGAAAAGGGTTTCCCAAGATACTTCTTGTGTTCTTGTGCATGTTTATTCTTCTTGCGATCTTGGTTTGCTGCAGTAGTTATGATTCAGTTTATGCTACATAGCAAGAAAATTAAAAATGCATCAGATTACCATAAATTCAACAATTATAGCCTATGGTAGTCGTATAGGCTACTAAGTCATCCTCCCATCATGATCAAATGGAAGGGGACATCACAGAAGAAGAGCAGGCTTGAGCAGTCCAGGGCAGAGACAATGGTGTATGTGCACACCAACCTTCGTCTTATTTACAGGCAGAGGAAGGAGTGGGTGAAGGGAAAGACAAAGATGTGGGATGTGTTTCCTGATGATATGGGTTTGGACAACAGTGTTGAGTTGGCATTGGCCAATATAGATCTTAATGACCCAGTGCTAGAGCCAGTCACTTTTGAGGATGCTATTCCTCTTGGGCGGTCATCCTCCACAGTAGCAGATCCAATTCCACAGATTGGATTGGATGATCATGTAGAGGAGTTGGAGGTTGGAGGAGAGAGCAGTGGCGATGGTGTTGATTTTGATGATGATGACATGGAGCTGGAGGACTACCGACGGTCTCGTATTATGGGATTCTTCCATCTATGGTTCTAGTATCTACCTTATTTTGTATTTGCCACTGGCATTCCCACCTATAGTAGCCGGTAGGTTGTAGCAGAGACTCAAGAGTCGGTGTCTATGTAACACTTTTTTATTTTGATGACTTAATGAGGAAACTGCAGTTTATGGTTTGAATTTCTTGTGTGTTTCAATGTTTGTCATTATGATTTTAATATTTATCATCATTTATGTTAGTGAGTTAGTAACTTAGTAGTTACTAAGTTAGTACTAGTTGTATGATTGAATTTGTATCATCATGTAAATGTTTACAATTTAATTATTTCATTTTTGCATGTGTAATTTATAATTTTAATTTTAATATATATATATAATGTGTCCACCGTGTCCTGTTTCCAGCAGTCACCGTGCCCATGTTGGATACTAGTATTTCCATGTCCTGTGTCCCCGTGTCAGGTGACTTAGGTTTTATCCCATTTTTTGGGCATTTGGGACTGTCTTCTGATTTCAGTTTTATTTACAATTTGGAAGCTAAGATGCAAGTATGATTTCTCCAATAAGGTCAAGTCAATCCAATTCTTTTGTCACTCCTGGCAAGAAGAGGTATGTATGCAATTGTCTGTCAAAGGCTACCTCTCGATTAAAGATGCCAAAGAGTTCAGCGTTGTAACTTACTCTGAGTTTATTGCTACTTACCCTTCCGTTTTTGCTTTTCTTTTTTGAGTTATCTGTAAATTTTCAACTATAATATAAGACGTATTTTGCAAAAAATATAAATGTATTTTAGCATGAAATGTAAGCATAAAAAATAATTTCCTTGAAGAATAAATTATTTAGGTGTTCGGTTTGAATCTCACTTTGAAGGTTTATCCATAAAATCAAATCCAATCACATCATCAATCCCCAAGGCCTTAAGCTGGAGTACCACATTGGAAAGATTGCAACGCTTAATTTCAGGGACAGTTGATTCTGTGAGTTTTCCAAACTCTTCTTCAGTATAGAGGCGAAAACATTTTCCTGATCCTTCTCGCCCTGCACGCCCACTGAAAAACAAAAGAAAACATATGTAAGGGAAAAGGACAACACAAAAACAAGGACATGATTGATAACTAAAGCAGAGAAGAAACAACAAAAGATGCAAATGTTTTCACTCATCTGTAAGGCTGTGCTAAATAGCTGCCAAAAAGAAAAGACTGCGCTGGAAAATCTTTGACAGATGTCAAAACAACTATTGCCAAATCATCACTACACTAGCCCTAAAACATTTCCAAGTGACACTGATAGTTTGGTACTTTGAAATAATGATTATGCTTTCCTTGACTGTTTATTTTGATAGAAATCCATAATAAAAGATTTTGCATGAAATTTGGGGCAAGGTGCCTCAAAAGGAAAACCCATGAACATGTCACTTACAAACAATGTTTAATGGCTTCTACTTACTAGGTTGCTACACCATCCTTTATTTTTAATTTTGGAAATGCATCATACATTTATAAGTTGTATCACCCATAGTTTGTTTCACCATCTTACTGTTCTACACCTACTACAATTCTAAGAGTAAAGCTGCTCTGAAAAAGAAAATCCACTTCACGCTGCTCATGAAGAATGCCTAATGAATCGATCCATATTAAGTTGCTTGACTATCTTACAATTAGACTTGTTTGTGAAGCTGGGTTCAGACTTTCAGCATGCCATCTTCAGTTGATAAGAATTTGCAAGTTCAGGGAAGACAAAAATGCAGAGAAGAATGGTAGGAATGAACAGAACTGGCTTGATAGATTGAATACATAGACCACAACTATAGAATAAAATGATTTGGAACTTAGTTTTGAGTCTGAAACCCTAGAATTGCAAACAGACGAGCTCGAGCTTCAGCCATGGCAAATGGAGTAACTGGTCTTTATGTGGTTCTCCAAAGCTTTTTTTTGTCCCAGATGCTGCCATTCAATGGTCTATAAAATAAGCAAGACTTCAAATGATATCAAGGATGCCAATATCACAACCCCGCTTACCAAGGTTCTACTCCTCAAAAACATGTTGTCTAGACGCTCGAATCTGGTTGGATAGGAGAAAAGGGGGATGGACAAGGACCAGCATTGGAGGTTTAGGGTTTTTCATAGCGTAGGGACTGTAGAAGAACAGGTAGACTACTCCCTAGACCGATATGAACGGATTCCTATCTTTGCAAGTGGAAACCAGAGAGAGGATAAGGATGTTGAAGAGTCTAGGGATATAGATCCTCTAGGGTTGGTAGAGGGACTCTGTTGGGTAGCTCACATTCAACTTTGGAAAACAAGGGAGGTGTGGAGGAGCACACTGGCACAAGGACAAGCCCGGCCTTCAAGGAAACTTTTGTCTGAGGCGATGACAGGACTAGAGGTCACAAGAAACTAGGCAATTCTTTAATCCGTCAACCCGACGATGGTCCATCTCTCGAGAATTTAATGGGGTTGAAATCATCCAAAGTTACTCCATTGCATTCGTTCGTAGAGCCATGAGGTGTAAACTGCTCTACGGAAGAAGCAAGAGATGCAGAGTTTTCAAAGCTTTGGAGAAGGAGGCAGTAGTGAAGCCTTCAGAACCCGTTGAAGATTTAGACCAAATAAAGGAAGGGGAGATTGTGGTGGGAGATAAGGTGGTTAAATACAGTTATCTGTAGAAGAGGGCAGGAAATGCATAAAGATATAGAAGATGAAGGCTAAGCTAGTATGGAGCAAGTTGTAGAAATGACAAGGAAGACATTAACAAGTCATTTTTATGAAAGGTTTTCAACAGAGAATAATCTTGCACAGTGGATAGATCAGAATTGGTCACAGTTGCTTGGTTATTAGTCTAGGTTCCATACATTAGTGGGAGGGTTTCTAGATTTCCACTTCAAACAGAAGAGGATGTCAGCTTGATTTTGGAAGCGAAGTGGTATTGTGTTCCTCTTCTCTAATACTGAAGAAGTGAACCCCTTCCTTTGATCCTAGAGCTAAGAGTTTGATGAAGCACCTAGTTTGAGTGAAGATGTTGGGCTTAGCATCGGAGTTGTGGGATGTGGATGTCTTTAAAGCCAATAGGTGATAAACTAGCCACTTTCTTGGAGGTTGACTATCAATTACAAACTACAAAATCTCAGCCTGTGGCAAGAATCCTGGTGGAGCTAAAGGTTGATAATGGACTAGCCAAGGGGATTGAGACAGTGGTGGGCAGCAAAACCTATGTCCAACCATTGGACTATGTGGGCATTCCATTTACGTGTTCCAGATGTTATGTTCATGGACATTTGGAGGAGGTATGTCCCTTCTTCAAGTTTCATCATAAAGTCTAGAATAAGAAGAAAGAGGTTAAGGAAGGTCCAAAGGGGGAATGACGAAGTCTCCAAACTTCCTTAGAAGTAACTACTCAAAAAATTGATGGTCAAGTTTAGTAAGAAAAGATTATCTTAGCCCCGAGGGTTAGCTCAAGCGGTCTTGAGCCAGACGTGAGATCTCTCCCCCAGTGATCAGTTGGGGAGGTCACAAGTTCGACTTGATCCCCTCATGGTGAGGCTCCGTAATCAGGGTCGATAGTTTAACTCGTTTACCATCCATGGATCATGAGGAAGTACTTGGAGGGTTTTCCGCAAGGATTTCCTTGGAAAAAAAAAAAAAAGAGAAAGGCAAGCTTAGTTGCCTAGCCCTCAACAAGGGGATTAGTAGGGGAGGAAGTGGTCCTGGTTCATCGAGGAGGTTGTTGTAAAGAATTTGAGGAATGAGACGGTGGAAGACCTGAAAAAGAGGCATGATCAGCCAACTCAAGAGCCAAAGTCAATGGAAACTCCCTCATTGTAGGCATTTAGGATTGAAGTTAGTTTGTTGTATTTTCTAATCCTTCTAATTTAACCATAGATTCAGTCTTAAAGTAGATTGGCCTAGGTTAGAAGTGAATTTGGTTGCTGCTAAAATGAAATTTATGAAGGAGAAGGTAGCTAAGGGAGGGAAGGGCCTTCCAATAGGGTTCCCTGGGGGTATGGGATCAAACCTTTTGTTAGAAGCAGGGAGAACCTTGGTGCAAGCTTCGAGAGAGGAGTCTAAGGGGTTTCAAAACCTTCATCTTCTCAAGAAGAGAGTGAGAGAGGGGAAGCCTCAAACTCTTGTAGATACTCTATGAGATCTCAAAAGGGGTCAACCCTAGCAATCTTGGAGGAAGTTGAAAGGGGTTTAGGAAGGGATGGGGTCAAGGAGGGTCCTCGCCCTAGTAGAGGAAGAAAGCCTCGTTTCTCTTTAGCCCGAAACACTGTTCTTAGGGAGGAAAAGGAAGGTAAACAATTAAACATTGAAGGGGTCCTGAGAGCAGGGCAAACCCCTAAGTTGGTTGTCCAATGTTAATTGTATCCCTTAATATAAGGGGTATAGGAAAGCCCTCAAAAAGTCTTCGCTTAGGTTGGTTAAGGGACATCCACAAACCAAATATTTATCCTGATTCAAGAAATGACAACGAAAGGTTCCAAGATAATTGAGGACATATCCAAATCATGGAAGGATTGGGAAATCTTAGTTGCAGATGTTGAAGGGTGCTCAAGGGTCTTAGTAACTAATCGGAGGAGTTATATAAGTTTGATTAATTCGAGCTTCTTGGTCTTTGGATCGGAGCTGAATTGTGTTTTATGGAATTCGGGAAGGCTTTTACTGTGGTTGACATGTATGATCCATACAAAGATAGAGTCTTGTTTTGAGAAGAGGTTATGGGTCAAAGTCCCCTCTAGGATGAAAATTTAATTATGGGGGGTGACTTGAACCTTACTATTAAAAGGGCAGATATTTGGGGTAATGACAAATGTTGTTATGGAGGATCCACTAGCAAACTTAATTTGAGGAAGCTCGACTAATGGATGTGGAACCTATTACGCTGGCCCCGACCTGAAGAAACCAAAGGGTGGGGACAGACATGATAGCTAAAAGGCTTGATAGATTTTTTGGTTTTCGAAAGTGTCTGGAGTGATCCAAAATGGATCAGATCATGGATTGAGGTGGGAGGGGGCTCTTACCATCTTCATGTTATGCTCCAATTGGGAAAGGAAGATAGTCTTAAATCTTCAGTAGCAGTAGTTTTACCAGAGTATTTTTATCTTCTTTTAACATTCAATAACCATATACTGAAAATATAAGCAGGATCTAGAAGCAGATAGACAAGCACAAGAAGACACAAAGATTTATCATGGGAAAAACCCAGCCCACTTTTCTTAGAGAGAATTTTTTTGATAATACAGTACAACCATGAACAAGCTCTATTCACAAGAGAAAAACCAACAATGAAGAAACCATGATAACAAGTACTTATCTCTTCTTCTTGTCAAACCCTAGCGAGGCTACCTCAGCCACCACACGGTACTAGCGCAACTCTTCTAGACATAGCGCACAAGAGAAATCACCAAGAGTCACCCAGAAACCCCAGTTGTTGCAGTAGCTATGTCTTTTTCTTGCCTCAGACTTACGTCGCCTTCTTGAGTGAGATAGTTGTGTGTATGAGTGATCAAATGAGCAAGGCGTCACTTTATTTATACTTGTTCTGTCACTTAGCTAGGGCTGACTTCTCTTCCTGGAAATTATATTTCCACTTTATTATTTTCTTGTGGGCCGACTTCTCTTCCTGGAAATTATATTTCCACTTTATTATTTTCATGTGAGTCGACTTCTCTTTCTAGAAATTATATTTCCACTTTATTATTTTCTCGTGGTCCGACTTCTCTTTCGGGGTGTTCTTCAACTGTTTAATGGTCTTCCTTTGATTTCTTGGAATCTTCTTCTTCTTCAAGAAAAGTTGTCCAAGAGGGAATACCTCTCGCTGCTACCAAAACATCAACACTCCCTCTTAGCTAGGGAGGTACTCTTCCATGATGTTCTCTTCTAGTCGTCCTAATAACACCCATCCACTTCACATGGTATGGGAAAGACTACCACCATAGTCATAAGACTACGCTATGATGTTTCTCCTCTCCTAGTAGTCCCAATCACACCCATCCACTTCACATGGTATGGGAAAGACTACCACCATAGCCCCATTCACACCTAGCCACTACACATGGCTTAGGCAAGGCTACGCCATGGTCCCAATCACACCTAGCCACTTCACATGGTGTAGGCAACACCACACTACAAGTGCCAATCACACCTAGCCACTTCACTTGGCGTAGGAAAGACTTGTACCAGGCTACTCATTACTCCGTCAGTCACTTCACATGACTGATCTAGGAAACCCTTGGCCAAAGGGAGAGTATCTGCCCACTGTAGAAGAAACATCACAACTCCCTCTCAAATAACCTTGCAAGCAACCTCTGAAGCCACACTGCTTCACGACTTGCAACAATGGCTGTTATATATTCTGCCTCTGTTGTACTAAGTGCCACTGACATATGTTTTCTACTCAACCATGAGATCATACCTGATCCCAAACTAAAGCAACATCCTGATGTGTTTTTCCTGTCCACTGCACTCCCCGCCCAGTCAAAGTCTTTTACTTTACCGTTCGAGACATATCTGAGTCCATATCCAACCGTACCATGCAGGTACCTCAACACATGCTTTGTTGCTACCAAGTGTACATGTCTAGGCTCAACCATGTACTGACCCAATGTGTTCACTGCAAAGCATATATCTAGCCTGGTGTTAACCAAGTACATCAAGGATCCGATCAACTCTCTATACATCGTGGGATCAACCAAATCTGAAGAAGAATCACTCAAGAGCTTCAGATTTGTAACCATAGGTGTGGCCATGGACTTGCAGTCCATCATCCCGAATCTTTGCAGGATCTCAACTATTTACTTTCCTTGGCTAAAGAAGATTTCATCTGGTCTCTGCCACACCTCTAATCCCAAGAAATAGTGCATCAAACCCAGATCCTTCATTGCGAACTCTAAAGTGAGTTCCCTCTTGCACCCATCTATGAGCTTCTCATCCCCTGTAAGAAATAGGTCATCCACATATAGTACCAATATCAATGGGAAACCATCTTCAACCTTGTAGTAAAGGTTGGGATCTGCATCACTTTTGGTAAACCCCAAGTTCATCAAATAATTGTTTATTCTGGCATACGATGCCCTGGGTGCCTGCTTAAGCCCGTACAAAGCTTTCTTGGGAATCCTTCCCATGGATCACAAAACCTTGTGGCTACTCTATGTACACTTCTTCTTCAATTACACCATTCAAGAAAGCAGTCTTGACATCCATCTAGTGTAATTTCCATCCCATAACGGAAGCAATATAAATAATAGTTCTAATGGAAGTGTACCTTGCTACTGGAGCAAATGTCTCGTCATAATCTTCTCCCTCTTTCTAGGAGAATCCTCTAGCCACAAATCTAGCTTTGTACTTCTCTATGTTGTCATCTGCAGCATGCTTGATCTTGTAGATCCACTTGGAAGTCACCACTAACTTCCCTTCTGGTCTCGGAACCACTTCCCACACATCATTCTTCATAATGGATTGGTATTCTTCCATCATGGCATCCTTCCACACTTGCTACTTTGTAGCTTCCTCATAAGTGGAAGGTTCTGAATCAATGATCTTACTCATCAGTGCCACATATATGGAAAACTTACGTGGTTGCTTGCTCTCTCTGAGAGAGAAGTTGGGAGTTGCATGTTTTTATGCCTCCTGCAAAGTGTTCCGAAGCCATGTTTGTCTCTTCTTGGTAACTGTAACTTCTCTGGGTGGATCTACAGGTATCTCTAGATCTATTGTCTCATTTTGATCTTTTGGAATATGTTCTTCTGGAGTAGAGTCAATCATTATTGCATCCCTTGGAGCCTCTTGCTCCTCTCTATCCTCATCCATGTGAGACTCTAGATTTCCTTAAGGTTGCTTCTTCATCAAAGGTAACATGCCTGCTAATCTCAATCTGTCTCTGTTCGGGGATGTATATTCTATAATCCTTTGAAGTCTCACTGTATCCAACAAAGGTGCTCTTCTTTCCTGAAGGCTCTAGCTTCGTTCTTTTTTCCTTGGGAACATGTATGTACATTCGGCAGCCAAATATCCTAAAGTGGCTAGTTTAGTTTTTATTGCCCTTTTATGCTTGAAGGTGCCATTTATTTCGTTGTATTATCATTTGTACAAGTTAAAGGTTCTATTTGCTTGAGCCAAGTAGGGAATATAAGGGTACACCCCTACTTGTGTTTCCACCAATTTGTTGAAGGGAATATTGCTTCATAACGGTTTACTAAGAGCAGTATAATTGCATATACCCTCCTAGTTGAAACCCTAGTTAAGAGAAGCTTGCCTTGGGGAGTAAAAGGGTTTAAACTTTACACCCCCAAGGGAGTAGCCTATCTAGCTTCTTCACATTCTCTCAACTCCATTAACCCCTTTTTTTAAGGCACTAGTCATTTACTTATTGCATGGGAGAAATAAAGTGTTGCCTTGGTAAACGTACAAATTTCAAGTTTTGAGGTTGTCTCTTTTGGATAATGATCTTGATGCCTTGGGGATTCTTCCTCCCTTAGGGCGTCCTCTTTCTCCCACAAATTCGTATTGATGTAGTAAAACTAATCTACAGCCATTAGGGCTACTTTAAACTCTAACCCTAACCGCTAATATCTCACAAACTAATGCTAGACTAACCCTCTAACTTTGCTAGTTTAACCTACTAACCTAGATGCATCTATTGGGCTAGCTTTTGGCACATTTTGATGGTCAGATTTGTTGTTGTATTTCATTGAATGCTACAGCCATAAGGCTGACATACTGCTGCAGAAATTTACTTTTATGACACAGCCTTGAAGTGTTATTTTCGGTCCACATTGGTTACTAGTTTTATTGCTAACATCGCTAACTAATATAGACCTTTTATTTGCTGATTTGGATGTAATCTATTGCTGATTTACTAAATTGTATGCTGTTGTATTTTAGGGACAGCAAGCTTAACTTGTTGATCCATTACTATACTTGCTAGGAAAAGTGTATTTTCTTGTGTCTCGGGGAGCTACAGGTGCACCGACAACTATCTCTTTACTCGGTATCCATTTACTTCTCTTCACTTATCATTTTCAACCAATCTATTCTTCCATCACTTGACCTTCCGGGGGACTTCTCCTTACACTTGCCTTCATCCTTCTCATTCCCCCTAGGGTCTCTGAGATAGCCTCCCAGGAGTGACCTTAGTCACCCCCCAAGTGCAGGACCTACATCGAGGTGACCCGGTCTTGGCACTATGTCCCAAACATCACTCTTCATGATGGAGGTGTACTCCACCATGGCATCTCGCAAAACCTGTTGGTTTGCTTCCTTCTAAAAACTGGAAGGCTCTGAATCTATGATGTTGCTCATCAATGGCATATAGTTAGGAAACTTCTTCGGAGGCCTTCTCTACCTAAATGTGCTTCTAGGAGCCCCAACATACTCCTGAGCATCCCTCAATGTTTGTGTGAACCATCGAGGTCCCCTGACAGAACTAGAAGGGTCTAATGTTTTCTCCTCACCTGAAGGTTGTCCTCCTGAACTGGAAATTGTTGGTGTCTTTGGTGACCTTGGCTCAACCTTCGAAGCCTCTTGCTCCTTGTTCTCTATCATTGGAATGGGCTCACGTGACTTCTTGGCTGCGAATTCCTCCTCAAACTTTACATCCCTACTTACCTGTAATGTCGCCACTTTGGGACATCAATGTATTACAGAGTGTTATGATGACCAGAGTAGTCAGATGGAGGTCATAGCGAGTATAGGGGCTATTGAGGGGTATTTTGGGGTTCGGCTTGCATCGCTCATCTTATTTCATCATCATGATCCATTACGCACAACTTCGCTTTGGTTTCGTTCCATTCCGACGATTTCCATGATTTTGAGTTATTTTGGGCTATAGGTTAATTAAATTCACTAATGAGGTCATATTGGGTATAATACTTGGAGGAACCTCTTAGTGTAATAGCTCATTGGAATCGGGAGGAACAACACTTCGGGATAGGATGATGAGAAGTGACTTTCAGTGGCCAGGGAAACCACAAGGAGAGATAAACTACTTTTCAGAGGTAAAATGGTTAATTAATTAATTAAAGTGATTTAATTAATTAATTAATTAAATAAAGTAAAAGTCACTTTGGAGAGACAAGGTGAGCAG
>SNQJ01S0226874.1:0-14573 GCA_010110895.2 Picea sitchensis | reverse complement strand
AAGGATCCTACTTAAATCGTGACTAAAAAAAGACAAAACTCGGATATGAGTGAACTCGATGTTAAACACCCTCGAATTGTGGCACTTCGTGGCTCTCGGAGTATTGAAGTCGCAAGAGTGGAAACCTTGTCTTTAAAAGGTCTGAGACTCTTGATACGACTACCTGCTTTGATACAATATTACAAAATGACCTAGATCACTAAATGAGGAAACCCTAGATAGGGTTGAGTCACATAACTAAGCTCAAATAAAGATACTCACAATAACACCATATGATATTACCAGTGAATAATTGGTGCATCTATTACAAAGGAGTTTTCTTCCTTATATGTCATTGTTCATTAAGAAAATCATTTCCACTTATGAATGTGGGATAAATTGCTTTACACAAAAAATGAACATTAACATATTCTAAAGTCATAAAGTGACTTTATTACATAGTAAGCCTTATATCTCTAATGATATGAAAATGGTACACAATGAAAAGATATCACATCATAGATATGTACAAATCTCCTTAATTCTAAACATAGGCCACATAAAGGAGTCATGACATATCATCCCCCACAATGAGTACCATATTGCTCCTTGAGATACCCGACCATGTCTTTGGTTGCATAAATTGTGCTCCAACGGGGTTATGGGTGGATGAAAATTTAGATAGTTGGGCATCTCATTGGCCATGTATGTAAGAGCCAATGGAGGAGGAGAATTGTAATGGTGGTTTGATGGGATTGCAAGAATCAGTTATAGAACTACAATAAAACCCTTGCTTCCTGTGTTTAGAAAATTAAGAAGGATCCTACTTAAATCGTGACTAAAAAAAAGACAAAACTCGGATATGAGTGAACTCGATGTTAAACACCCTCGAATTGTGGCACTTAGTGGCTCTCAGACTATTGAAGTCATAAGAGTGTCCCTGCCTTAGTGCTGTCTGAGACTCTTGATACGACTACCTGCTTTGATACAATATTACAAAATGACCTAGATCACTAAATGAGGAAACCCAAGATAGGGTTGAGTCACATAACAAAGCTCAAATAAAGATACTCACAATAACACCATATGATATTACCAATGAATAATTGGTGCACCTATTACAAAGGAGTTTTCTTCCTTATATGTCATTGTCACAAAATCATTTCCACTCTATGAATGTGGGATAAATTACTTTTACACAAAAATGAACATTAACATATTCCAAATTCATAAAGTGACTTTTTATTACATAGTAAGCCTTATATCTCTAATGATATGAAAATGGTACACAATGAAAAGATATCACATCATAGATATGTACAAATCTCCTTAATTCTAAACATAGGCCACATAAAGGAGTCATGACATATTATCCCCCACAATGAGTACCATATTTCTCCTTGAGATACCCAACCATGTCTTTGGTTGCATAAATTGTGCTCCAACGGGGTTATGGGTGGATGAAAATTTAGATAGTTGGGCATCTCATTGGCCATGTATGTAAGAGCCAATGGAGGAGGAGAATTGTAATGGTGGTTTGATGGGATTGCAAGAAAATGAATGTCTACAAATGTGATTATCACTCTCTTGGGCATAGGATTTGACTTAATCGAAGTAAGAGAAGTTGGATTAGATGGGTTTCTCAAGAAATCTGCTTCATCATCACCAATATACACATGGATTATAGTTCCATCATTGAAATGATCATACATTGGACGAGCATTGGAAGTGATTTCCTGTATGGAAGAAGAGACTTTTGTGATGTTATATGCAGACAAGTCATAAATAAGGTTCACATCAACCCCAACTATTTTCCCAATTACTATAAGATTGTTGTAGGAAGCACTCTTAGAGGTAGATAGAGGAACAATATCATAATGTAAAGGAGATGGAACCACTAAAACATGTTGTGACTCATTTGAAGAATTATTTGTAATAAGTAGAGGAAAATATCTTGATAGGCCATGAAGGGGGCCTCATCAAAGAAAACATCTCTATGTTTAGTCATCCGGTGGGTGGATGTATCATAAAGGAGATATTGTTGCAAATTTCCAATGTAGCCTACAAGATTGTAGTAGGATTTTGGGGTTGTTAATATGTTTCACCCTCCATTATGAGCGCGATCCTATGCACTTGGTCCAAATAAAATTGAAATGTGAAATTGAAGGTTTGTTTCTATACCATTTTTTAGAGGGAGCTATATCTTGAACGACATCAATAGGTGCCCAATTGATAATGTGGGTTGTGTTATCACACAAGTTGTAGGTTGGGCAAAGTTCAACCCAACCACCAAGTGGTGACAACTTAAGGACATTATAAATTCAATGTCAAATTCTATGTAGTTCCTGCACTTCAAGGGTGACTAGGTCACTCTAGGGAGGCTTTTATCCCGATGACCCTAGGGGAAATGGATTGGGAAAACGGAAAAGGAAAGAGTGGAGCCCATAAAGTTCAATGTTCTATATGGAAAGTGGAATATTAATATGAGTCTTAAATGATTTTGCAGTTGCCAAAGCCTTGGGTGAATTGTCGAGAAGTTGGTACAAGCACGAGACACAAGGAAACCACTATGCAGTATATGTTAGTTGGATCAACAAGATAGGATTGTTGTCCCTGATTTGCAGCAACACATAATAGTATATGTCAGCAAAGAAACAAGTAATAGAGTTTCTAGCAAGTTTCTAAAAGTTTAATGTAATATGCTTGAAACAAAGTAGATAAACACTAGAGAATTTCGTGATCTATAGCATGAGACTTTTAGGAAATGAATTATGGTTGTCATAAAATATGTATATAGAAGTGTTTTGTAGCCTTAATATTGTAGAAAACTTGTTTTGACAGAAGTGATTTCAGCCACTAAAAATTGCAAAGAAACCACTCAAAAATTGTATTAAAGGAAGTAGAATAAATTGACAAATTCTCGGCAACTTTTGACGGTGAAAACAAAAGTTATGAGTGAATTTAGGTTACGGTTTCTGCAGTGAAATTACCAGCCTTATGGCTGTAGAAAACCAATATTTATTGCAGAAAAATTATCCAATTAAATAAACTCCTATTTAGATAAATAAGTGCGCCTAGGTTAGTAGGAGGTTAGGAAGATTTTAGGATCTAGTCTAGGGTTAGTTTAAGAGTTATTTAGGGTTAGTAGGCTAGGGTTAGTGAAGCCCTAATGGTTGTGGTTAGAGTTACTACAGAAAAAAATAATTTGTGGTTGAAAGGGGACTCCTCAATGAGGCAAGGTAGCTCAAGGTTAGGGGAACAAACATCAAGTGAGAGAAGACCAAAACTTAAAACTTTAATGTTTTCCAATGCAACGATTTATATCTCCAATGCAAGATTAATGCCTTTAGTTATGGGTTAATGGGGTCTAAAAGAAAGATCTAGGACTACTAAACCCTTGGGGTGTAAATCCTCTTACCTCCAAGGTAAGCAACCTAGCCAGAGTTTGAAATTATGGGTGTAAATCATCTTACTCCCTCAACAAAACCCTTGCAAATAACTTTAGAAGCTTGATAATTATGGTGGAAACTAGGATAGGTGTGTATATCCCTATACTCCCTATCTAGCCTTGGCGAAAACAACTTTAACTTGAATTTCAAATGATAATGACAAAGTAAATAACCTTACCAATCCAAGAAAATCCTTTAACATGCCAAAGTAAACCTCCACAATGAGCTAGAAGTGACCTCCAAGAGATAGCATCATCATCATGCACTAACCATAACCAAAAGACATCATTCCATAGCACAAGAGGAAAATACTCCAAGTGTAGTGAAAATTTCAGGTCCAAGTCCTCCAAATGGGAGAGTTATGATGATTAAATGAGATCTTATGATCTCTTTATATTTTATATAAAATGTCACTAAGATAGTTTGTCCACATAATATTGGGGTAAACCACAATACTAGGGGTCAACAACCCTATTTTTTCTCCTTTACAAAGATAATATTTAAAATTCAATCTAATTTCACTTCTTTTGCACAAAGAAAACCCTAAAATGGAGGTGATGTTTCCCCTTTAGGGGACATTTTAGCACTTTTGACCAAGTCATTGGAGTTGTGGTATCATGGCTAGGCCTCTAAAGGCCACTTTTCTTCCATCCATGTCCTCTTCCTTATAATCAAAGCCTTCTTTCACCAAGACGTCCACTTATCCATGTCTCACCACCAAACCCGATCCGTGATTATTTTCGGCATGAAATGAGATCGAGATATAATAAAAGAATGCATAGAGATATCACAGATATTCAATAATATAACAGAAATATATCGTAGATGAAACCATAAACACAGATATACAGTAATACATGATTTCTATTAATGAAATAAATGTACAGAGACCGTGAAAAATACAAAGTGAAATAATTTGATAGAATGGTGGTAGCTTATCTCCAGAAGAGATGCGACGGCTACCGTGATTCCAAGAAGATGGTTACAATGAGGCTCTAAAGGCCTTTCAATAAAATGAATGCCAAAAACCCTAGACATCCAAAACCTTAACTCCTAGAGATGAAGCACCAAAAGTCATGTGGGCCCCTGCTTGGTAAGTGAGTACATCAACTTCCTGCGATCATAACTTTTGCATACCATTTCCGTTTTAGGCATGTGATAGCGCTCAAGTTGGAAAGGTATTGTTGAGAGATTCATTTTGGGGGCTCAACCTCTTAGGACTATCATTGAGGACTTCTATCTCGAAAATCCTTCATTTGGGCCCCCAAATGGCCTCCCCGAAGTTAAAACCTGCTAAAAATAGTAAATTGCCAAAATTGCCGGTTCCTGCTTGAGCCAGTCGAAGAAAGGTGGGTGGCCACCGACACCATTTGAACTGGTCCTCCCTCCTTTGGAAACAATGGTCTCCATTGCGCTGAGTTCCCGGGAGAGAGGGAAAAAGCATTTTACCTAACTGGTGATTCGCGATCTTGGTGAGTTGCTTGCTTGTCGGAGATGTCGTACGGCTTCGGCTTTGTGGAAGTTTGTCACAAACCCTCGCTGAGGTTGAGGTTGTTCAACAAGTCGGGCTGCATGAGAGGATGATGCACATATGAAATCTTTGCGCTTTGCTGGCCAAACTCCTTGTCGAATTTTGCTTCGCTTGATAGAAGGTGCTTAACAGGTTGTAGTGGTTGCGTAGCTTACTTTTGTTCTCCTTTGGAACATATTGTGAAGAAGCTAAATTTGCAGCATGAGATACCACTCATTTTACACTTTTAGGTGGCAAGAGTTGGAACTACCGTATTCTCAGAGATATGACCCCCTAGAGAAACAAAGACAATGCGGGTCAAGACGACGAACAACATGGTGCTTCCACATATATGGTTGGCCCAAGAGAACATCGAGACATCTAGTGGGCAACATCACATAATACCCTCATCCTGAAGGGGTTGATGTTGTACGACAATCGACATTGTTGGATGACACGAATATCTCTGGCCCTGATAAGCCAACCATGTTGTATGGTTATGTGGTGTGGTGTTGTCGGTTAATCCCAAATCTGTTGATCTAATTCTCCTCACCGAGATGAGGTTCTCCTCGCTTCTGCTATCAACAATAAAAAAGCAATAGGGTCCCCTTCACCCACACATCCGCGGAATGAAAAGGTGCTCCCCTTCTTCAGATCTGTTGGTTCTTCTCGTTAAATTGTTAAGTATTGTGACAATAAAGGTGTGTGTCAATTTGTCTTTACCAAGATTTTCGTAATCAGATCAATTACGTCGACTCTTTGTCTTTGATTCGGCCACCAATGACTGCTGGAGCTAATGGGGCCATTTGTGTTGTGCCAAGGGCTTTGTGGAAATCGCAATCATTTTCCAGTGTCCTTCGTCTTCCAGTGACTCTTCTTTCATGTGGCTTGGACTGGCGGAGATTGTTTGTTAGGGACGCCTTTGTCATACTTTGATTGTTTTGGATTTGCATACCCAAATTCCTGCTTGTTTTGAAGCTTAAATTTCTGCTCGATTTAACAACATATCGATAGGCAACATCGAGTGATGAGATGTCCAAAAACTATCAGTTTGATGTATCTATGTAGAGCCCCAATGGCATTTTAGAACCAAATGTCACTGGAAGTCTTTGATACCCAGCCTTGGTGCGCAAGGTAAGGAAGGTATTGGTGAACCGAACTACTTGGCTTCTCTGCTGCGCAGGTAACCATCTCATGTATTGGTCCCTAGTTGCCAATAGGGTAATATTGTTCCCATCGCATCAAAAAAATCCCAAGTGGATCGGCCCCATACATTCCAAAATCCTTTGTGGAACTTTGTTCAAGAAGTTTCCCACCAATGTTTGACATGAGGGAGAGTTTTGGTATAGAGTGCGGAGGTGATCTTTCTCTCAGTCGGAAAAATTGTGGAACAGAGAAATAACCTTCTAGTAGAGTTAACCATTTTTTAGGGCTTCTACGCGATTCATTTGTCCTTCAAATACAGAATATCAAAATTAACTTGTACCTTGAAAGGTGAGGTGACTCCAAAGTGGCCACTTGATGAAGATGCACCCGATGCCATCGGAAATGCTTAAGGATGTGGGAAAATTCTCCACTGTTTGTCCTCCTCGTCGCAGATGAGAGATTGCCAATAGATTGATAGGACTCCGTCTGTCAAGCTTTTCTTTCTTCTCCATTGAGGGTTTCTTTGGTGTGCGCGAGAGCCATTGTCTTCAAGAGATACAAGGTCGACCCAACTTGCTATAATCGACCCTCGTCGTGGGGACATGCACTGAAAAGATCAAGAGCAACCTGCTCGATACCACTAATCCAGATTATTTTCGGCACGAAATGAGATCGGAGATATAATAAAGAAATGCAATGTAGATATCGCGATATTCAATAATATAATAGAAATATATCGTAGATAGAAACTATAAACACATATACGCGAATACACGCATTTCTATTAATGAAATAAAATGTACGTAGACCGTAGAAATATAAAGTGAAAGACTCGATAGAATGGTGACATCTATCTCTGAGAAGAGATGTGATGAAGCCGCGATTCGCAAGAAGATGAAGCAGTCATGTGGGCCCCATTTGGGTAAGTGAGTACACTACCCCAACTTCCTGGCCCAACTTTGCATGATCTCCCGCTTTTAGGGCACCTGATAGCTCGCTGGAAAGGTATTGTCGAGGAGATTAATCTTTGGGGATCAATTATGCCTTTGGAATATCATTGAGGACCTCGATCTCGAAAAACCTTCCTACTTGGGCCCCTCAAAATGGCCCCGGTTAAAAATTGCTAAAAATAGTAAATTGCCAAAATTCCCAAAACCGCTTTGAGTCACCAAAAGGTGGGTGGCCATCAATATCCACCGATCAAAACCCTAGCCCCCCAAGGATGACGTCAGAGCCTAAAAGGTGACGATTTGCCTCTCCTAGGTAAATCATTTGGCATGTGAGGGTCGGGTTAGGTCTTCCACATCATATTATAGGTCTCCAAAAATTGTCTTTGTGATTTGGCATGTGGACCTATGGCATCCAACTTATGGGATTACAGCCCCAAGGAAGCCCAAGCTAGTGAAAATTCCAGGTCTTATCAACTTGCCTTCCTTTGGTCAAAGACAAACCAAGAAGGCTCTAAGTTTTCACTATCTTTGTTTTAGTTTTCACATTTTATAACAGCCAACAATTCATGAACTTTTGAGCTAATTGTTATGTATATATTTTCGATTTGGGTGCTCTAATGTCAGTTTTTGCCATAGGAAATTAGTACATGCAACTCAAACAAATATAACACACCTAATACATCGTTTACTGTTGATTATGTACAGATCTAAGAACTAATAGCATGTATTTGTAGACATAATATTTTTGTCAACATGACCTCGACAAAACTCCCTGGGGAAACCAGTTTGAGATCTAAATGTATATAAGGAGGAAAAGAAAGTAAGGGTTACAGTAAACACAATAAATGATGGAACTCGATACAATAGCAACCTTAACTGAAGGCGATACACAAGGTCTATCAAGTAGATGCCTCCCTCATGCAAACTGCCATAACCATTAAATCTGCTCCAACTGCCAACAGTGATGTCAGATCTGAAAACCCTCCACAGGAATGAAGCTCCAGCTGGTGTCCTCACTCTGAAACTGAACTCACTAAAATCTGATGGTTAGATATCCTACCAGGAAGAAATAAGCCTGCCAAGACCATGCACCCTCCTCAACTGTAGAATAGCTCCAATAAAATAATGAAGAAAGCTGCTCCAAGCTTCCCACAGTGAAAGCTAGCGGCCTCCTCCAACCTCCCTCATGCAACTGATCTCATATCCATAGCTTGATTTCTCCTCTCCTCACAAGAAAAACTCTCCATGAACAACGTGCACTTTCTCCCTTTGCTCTCATAGACCCCTTAAAAGTGGTATGATGGTTGAGATCAATCGAAATGAATGGATGAGATCTCACCAATCAACTCTAAACTGCAAACCCACTTCTTTTTAAGTTTAGTTTCCTAAGTCCACTTATGTTTCCAAAATCACCACAAAGTGATCTAATACTCACTTTATCCAAAAGGGACCCCCTCAAATTTCATTTTAACCAAAGTCAAAGTGAAAATAGACAAAAGTACAAGGTACAAAAGTGTCATGTCCTCCTCATGTGCTAAGGAGGTCAGAAGAACATGGGGAACACCTCCCAAGGTACAAATCTCAACACTCCCTTTTACCGAGGAGGTGTTCCTCACCAAGCCCATCTTGTCTCTCAAGAAGACATGCTTGCCCCGTGACAGGGCCTTGGTGAGAATATTCAAGACCGCCATCTGTAGATATATACTACGACTGAACTGCCCCTCTCTCGGGAATCCAGTCACGAATGAAGTGGTACTTGATATCAATATGCTTCATCGTCATGAAACACCGGATTTTCAAAGAGTTTTATTATGCAACTCGATTATCACAATGAATGACACGAGCTATCTTCCGACCGGTAATAAAGCAACTGAAGATCTTTGGCGTAAGCCAAATGGCCTCACAACCGGCTCCTGACCGGATACCATGTACTCTCACCAACTCAGAGCAACTGACTTCTGTTTTCGGATGAACCAGGAAACAAGTCCTGACCCCAACCTGAACCAGCACCCTGAGGTGCTTTTCCTTTCAGTAGCACATCCTGCCTAGTTTGAGTCTATGTAGCCAACCAAACCGACTCCATATCCCCTGACATAGTCTAGGACAAAGTCCACTGTCCCATTAACATATCTCAAGATGTGTTTTCCCCAACCATGTGAAAACTCCTCGACTCAACCATATACTTGCTGAGTGTGTTCAGGAAAATATATATTTGGTTTGGTGTTGACCAGATACATAATTGAACCGATCAACTGCCTATATGTTGTGGCATCACCAACTGGAAGAAACTCAGCGCTTCAGATAGCCAGTTGGTCATCATAGGTGTAGACATAGGTCTCCAGTCCTCCATCTAAAATCTAGAATATCTCACGACAATTTCCCCTCCTCGAGAAATATGTGACCCTCCCTCCGCCATACCTCCATACCCGTAGTAGTGCATCGACCCAATTTCACTCATCTCAAATTTTGATGTAAGTCCCAACTTGCACTCAGCTATGAGATCCTCGGCTCCAGTATGAATAAATCATCCACATACAAATGAGAATGAGCTGTCCTCACCTCTAATGATGAAATAGAGGTTTGGATTAGCATCATTTTATCAGCTTCCATCCGAAGAAAAATAGGTATCAATCAAGGAATACCAATCTTTTGGAGCTTGTTTCAGCCCATATAGTGCCTTTTTCTATACATGTGAGTCTCCCCTCACACCTTCACCTCAAAACCCCGTGGGTTGCTCTATGTACACCTCCTCCTCCTCAATAAAGCCATTCGTAAATGCGGTTTTCACATCCAATTGTTGAATGCGCCAACCCATCTCGGCAAAATGCTATGGAACATATTCTCGGGAGAAGTGTATCTCGCGAATCGGTGCAAAGTTCCCATCATAGTCGAATTTCTAAATTCCCAGAAGCCTGCCACAAAACGAGCTCGTGTTTCTCCACGCCATTCCACAATCTGGTCTTGTAATAAACTATCCTGGAAGTCACAATCGACTTCCCCACTGGCCTTTGAACCATCCTAGATATCATTGTGCACAATGGAATCATACTCCTCACTCCATGGCCTTCTAGACCGATGATCCACCGCTCATGCAAAAGTCTCCAGGGCTCAATATCCCCGAGTAGTCGCCAGTGCTGGGTATGCTCCCAACTGACCGGTGGCTCCTCTCGTTTAATCTGACTTGTCTCCCTATGACTTTTCTATGGCCTCCTTCAGGGTCTCCTGGAACCATCTTGGTCTCCTCTTCCCTGGAGTGGACAATGGAGAAGTAAGGTCTCTGCCCAAGAGTAATGGCCTCGTGGACTCGGCCAACACTTCAAGCGATCCTGAAGTCTCCGACCTCCTCCTCAAGTCTCCACTCCCCATCCGACTGGAAACGCCCTAACCGTGGACCCTGAAGCTGTGCATGACCCCCGCTACCACCGGACACTGTGTGGCCTCGACCACCGTAGGTCGCGGTTCTCCTCGACCGAACTAGAAACTTTGCATCATCCTCTCGAACTCCTGGCTCAACTCAAGAGATCTCAGAAAATCCCTATCCTCCTCAAATATTACATCTCTTCTCACCACCACTTTCTTAAGTGGCGGAATGTAGATGCGATAGGCTTACGACACCTCTGAGTATCCAACTAAAATCCCTCATTGGATATGGGGTTCGTTTCATCCTCCAAGGGGACATGAGAGAAAGTTGAACATCCAAAGATCCCGATATGATCGACATCGGGCCTCCTACCACGAAAGCCTCTCAGAGTCATCTTCCCCAAAATCCTATGGGGTTCTTGCTCCCCGCGAGATAAACTGCAATAGCATGTCAGCCTTCACAAATACAAAGGCAAACTCTCATCATGCAACATGGATCTCGCTACACCAGTAATAGCCCAGTTCTTTCTCTCGAAACTCGCTTCACGGGTTGTAAGGTACGGTCATCTCCCTCTTCCTGATGCCATGTTGCGCACAGAAGTTCATGTTGTCTTCGAGGAATACTTCCCCATTATTCAACGCAGAAGACTTTGATCCTCTTCCTAATCGGGTTCTCCACAAGATCCCCGAACTTGAAACCGTGGCGAAGACCCTCACTCTTGGTCTTCGTGGAAATAGATTCAGTCTTCCTCGCAGTAGTCATCAATAAATGTGAGATAATATCACAACCACTCAAGGACTTCCGAGATATGGGCCCACACACATCCGTGTGTACTAAATCCGCATCCCACCTGACCTCGTCACCATCAGAACGATGCTTTGGCAAACTTTCCAAGACACACCCTCTACAAGAAAACATCTTGATGCTCTATGTCGACTCCATGACACTTTGTCACAACCTCTCAGTCCTCCAAGCATCTCCATGATGTGTCATCCACATGCCATAACTCACACAATTGTTCGTTGTTGTCGTTACTAGCCACCAATGCAAGAAGTGGTCAAAAGTAATCTATATGTGTCTCCCTCTCACCTAAATCACCTATATCCCGAAGCCCAGGAAGAACCTCGAGGATATATCAGTACTCGGTGCCTCTGAATGTCACCTCAAACCCTCTGTCCCTCGGGAGGGTGGAAACTAAAATCAAGTTCTTCTTCATCCTGTGGATGAAAAGAACATCAAGAACGATATAGGTGGTAAGTTCTCTCTCCTGAAAGAAATTGTGCCAATCCCAGCAATTGTGACTACTCTATTATCTCCAAGAGAGATATCTATCCTGACCTCAGTGCCTCTGAGGTTAGAAAAATGCTCTCGAATACTAGTAATGTGGCTTGATGCCCCGCTATCAATATGACAGATATGTGGTGAATACTCAATCGAACTGCAACATACATGAAAAGCACACTCTCTCTTTTCCTAAACCGAAGTCCGAAAGTCTATCTCCTCCAAGGTAGCCATTGTACCACCCTTCTTCTTTTTTCTTTGTTGGGACACTTTCCAACATAGTGCCCCAACTTCTTACAAACAAAGAACTTCAATTTGCTCATATCTCTACCCTGACCACTGTTGCTCTCTGCTCCTCCTCCACTTCTCTGAGGTTGGCCCCCAGTCTTGAGACCTTGACAACCACCCCGACCGACCTTCTTCTCGCCCTTTGACCAAAGAGCAAGAAAGATCCTCCTCACCGAACACTTCACAGTCTGCCGCTGCCTCTGTCCAGAAGACTCGATGCTAATCTGATCTCCTCCTCGATGAAGTCATCCCACATCCCTTCCCATGTGGGTAAGGCCTCTCCGGCAACTATGCTATACAAAGGGACCCCATGGTTTGGTGAAGTTATTCAAATCTTGCCTCACCAAAGATTTGGGTTCAACAACCTCGCTGGACGGCTCCAAGATCATCTCTGATCCGAGTGAATCTACCAAGGAATGAAGTCACCGACTCATCCTTGAGCATGCTAATGCCCCTGAGTCAGTCATCAAGTAGCTAACCATATTCGCCTCATTTGAGCTCTGATATAGCTTGCATAAATATGCCCATCTCATATGCATGAGTCTTCCCCGCCACATGGGGTATAATGTGATCCAGGACTACATTAGAAATAGTCCTCTTCACCATGTTGTTCCTTCTTCTTGTATTCGCCAACAAGACAGGAGCAGTGATAGGAATGGGGGGAATAGTTGCCTTGATTATATCCCATAGCTCGAGGTCCTTCCAAGACCTAAGACCATCCCTGCCTTCCATGACGAATAACAATTCATAGTCCCAAATAGCCTGTCCTCCACTGCATTTGAGATGCCGGACATCAATCGCCAACTAAGTAACTCCCTAACCGATGCTACCGCCAAGGGAACACACTATTTCACCTCGCCAACACAGTGAAAAGAGGCAATGTATTTCGACCTCACTCCCAACAAAATGGGTGTGAAAAGAGGTCACGTCAAATTAGCCTCACTCCTACTGTGTGAAAAGAGACTCCATCTCTGCTAGTGTCCAAGTAAACCTACCAAAATGCTCTGCAAAAAATTTGCCCTCTAACAACCACCGAAGGAGTCAATGGCTGTCCTCAAAAATCTGCCGGAAAGAAGTATATGGCAGCCACTCAATATGTTGTCCTTAACTGTCCCAAAAATCAGCCACAGAAGCTCTGATACCATGTGAAAATTTAGGTCCTATCAGTTGCCTCTTGGTCCGCTTCGACCAAGCAAACACCTAAGTTTTCACTGCCTTTTGTTTTAGTTTTCTGCTGTTTTATAACAGCCAACATGCCATGAACTTTTGAGCTGATTGTCATGGTTATATTTTGATTTGGTGCTCTAGCATGTCGTTTTGGCCATAGGAAATTAGTACATGCAACTCAAATAAATATAACACACCTAATACATCATTTAACCATTGATAATGAACAGATCTAAGAACTAATAGCATGCATTTGTAGACATAGTATTTTTGGTCAACATGACTCGAGAAACCCCTAAAACCAAATTTATGATCTAAAATGTATATGACAGCAAGTAAGGGTTACAACAAACACACAATGATGGAACCTGATACAATAGTAACCCAATTGAGTTGATACACAAGCTCTATCAAGAAGATGTACCGGATGGTGTGCACCCTCATAAATTGCCGTAATCCATCAGAATCGCTTCCTTTAAATCATTCAGATGTCAGATATGGAAATCCCTCCACATGAATGAAGCTCTTGCTGATGTCTTCACTTTGCAACTGACCTCACTAAAATTTGATGGCTAGATATCCCACTAGGAAAAAAATAATTGCCAAACTCATACCTCAACTGTAGAATAGCTCCAAGAAATAATGAAGCTGTCTAAGCTTCCCATAGGGAAAGCTAGCGGCCTCCTCCAAGCTCCTTCATGCAACTGATCTCATCTCCATAGCTTGAGTTCTCCTCTCCTCACAAGCAAAACTCTCCATGAACAAGTGCACCCTCCTCCCTATGCTCTCATAGACCCCAAAAGGAAACCTAAGAGTGAATGGTTGAGATCAAAGAAAATGAATGGATGAGATATCACCAATCAAGTCTAAATCATAAACCCACTTTTGGGTTAAGTTTCCTAAGTCCACTTATGTCTCCAAAATCACCCCAAAGTGATTTAATACTCACTTTATCCAAAAGTGACCAAATTTCACTTTAACCAAAGTCAAAGTGAAAATAGACAAAAGTAAAAGGTAAAAAGTGTCTTGTCCTTCCCTCATGTTCTAAGGAGGTCAAAATCACATGGGGAACACCTCCCAAGGTACAAATCTCAACAATGTGGGCCCCGTTTGGGTAAGTGAGTACATCAAATTCCCGGGGTCGTAACTTTTGCATACGATCTCCGTTTTAGGCGTGTGATAGCTCGTTGGAAAGGTATTGTTGAGGAGATTAATTTTGGGGTATCAATTATGCCTTTGAATATAATTGAGGACCTATATCTCGAAAAAACTTCATTTGGGCCCTCAAAATGGCCCCGGAAGTTAAAAATTGCTAAAAATAGTAAATTGCCAAAATTGCCAAAAAACTGTTTTGAGTCAGTCGAAAAAGGTGGGTGGCCACCAATATCCACCTGGATCAAAACCCTAGCCCCCAAGGATGATGTCAAGCCTAAAAGGTGACG
>SNQJ01S0226873.1:3596-14574 GCA_010110895.2 Picea sitchensis | reverse complement strand
GGTTTTGGATGCCGTTGTCTCCTATATGTATATTGTATTGTAAACAATGTAACACAATGTATGAATATAATATATGTTGGTTTTCCCGGTTTGGGTTTCCAGGTGAAAAAACTCTATGTAATGTTTGTATTTGCCATTGTATCTTTTCTGTTCTTTTCTGAATATCAGTTTGCAGTAGATATTATACAACGTTAGAATTTATAGAAATGAGAGGAGATAAAATAAATAAATGTACAAATATATCTCAGATATCCAATAATATAATAGAAATATATCATAGATGCAACCATAAACACAGAGATACAACAATACACAATTTCTATTAATAAGAGAAATGTACAAAACTGTAGAAATATAGAGTGAAAGAATCGCTAGAATGGTGGCATATTTTCGATGAGAAGAGATGTGACAGCTACTCACATTGAAAAGGAGATGAATGTTACAAAAAGGCTCCAAAGGACTTTTTTCATAAAGAAAATCCAAAACCCTAACCCCGGAAGATGAAAATCCTACAGTTTTGTGGACCTCGTTTTGGGTAGTCTGGTGTATCAACTTCTCGGGGGCGTAACTTTGGCATACGATATATGTTTGGGGTGAACGATAGCTTGTTGGAAAGGAATCATTGAGGAGAGTAATTTTGGGGGATTAATAAAATAATTTTTCTATCATTGAGGTTCTTGATCCCGAAAGAAATTCATTTAGGCCTTCAAAATGGCCCTAGAAGTTTAGGAACTGAAAAACTGCTAAAAATAGTAAGTTGCCAGAAAACTGTTTTGATCCAGTTGGAATAGGTGGGTGGCCACTAATATCCACCTGGATTAATCCTCCCTCCTTAGGAAGTAATGGTCTTCAGTGTGTTGAGTGTCAAGGGGAGAGCGAAAAGAGTTTGTTGAATCTACATCTTGATGAGTTTCTTGCCTTGTTGGAGAAGTTGTGTTGCATAGCTTGTTGAAGGCTCTCATGAACCTATTGTTGGCGGGGTTGAGTTTGTTCAATCAGTCAAGCTACATGAGATGAATATGTGTGAAATGAATCTTTTTTATTTTCTGCAATATTATTAGCTTGCTTATGTTGGATAGAAGGTGCTTGGGATGAGGTTGTAGTGGTTGCAGTGTCCTTTTGTTCACCTTTTGAACAGATTGTGAAGAAGCTAAATTTTGTAGTATGAGACGCTACCTTGTGACACTATTTAGGTGGGACAGTTGTTGGAACCACCTATGGTATCATGTAGAGATGAACCCCAAGAGTAACAATGATACTACGATGTCAAGACTCATAGATAACATGGTGATTCCATATATATTGTTGTCCCAAGAGAACATCATAGACATCTAGTGGGGAAACATCACATAATACCTCATCCTTGAAGGGTTGGATATCGTATGATAATCGAAACAGTTGGTTGCCACGAAGATATCATCCTTGGCGAATCCACCTGATGTTGTATGGTTGCGGGTGTGGTGTTTTCAACAATCCAAATTGTTTGAAAACCTTTACAGAGATGAGGTTATTCTATATTCCGTTATCAACAATGAAATGCAATGGGGTCCCCTTCACCCACATCTGTGAATGAAAAATGTTCTCCTCCTCTTCAGGATCTGTTGGTTCTTCTAGTTGAATTATGGTAGTAGCAGTGAGGTCTACGTCTGTTATCATTGGAAGTCACTCCTGGATTGCTTGCAGGAGCAGATCCCGACACCCACCAGTTTAATGTCACGATTTATTTATAAAGGGATGATCAAATGGAGGTAAAGACTCGAGGAGATATCACTCTAACTCAGGGATCGGGTCTAGCATGTAAGGAACAAAGGAGGTCTTGACCTAACTTCATCCAGTGAGTTGATTAAAAGATGAGCAGGTGGAAGACTTGGTAAGAAAGGCAAACAAACCACTTAGGCAACGGGCTTCTAGCGGTTTGCAGAGGAAAAACTCTGAAAGCAAGATCCTCTTGGTTCAGGGCCTCAAGAAACTGAAAGGGGACTTGACTGGATCCTCCAATTCCAAGTCACTTAGCACTGGGAAAATCAAAAGAACTGATTAGAAACAACGTAACTGCAACAGTGATCCAACCTACATCATCTTATAACAGCTACAACTCGACTGGATCCTTCAATTCCGAGTTGTTCTAACACGGTGTAGAAAAAGACGGGAAAGAAACTGACATTCATAAGGCAAGAAGTCTCAAAAGTCCATGCATCACCAGAGTAACAGTGCTTCATTAAAGATTTACAACCGGCAGCTCTATTTAACCATCGATAGATACAAAAATGGTGAAAATGCCTACATATACTCAAAACAACAACAACAACAAAACCAAGACATTGCATTAAAACTTTGCCTTTGCATGGCTTCTGACAATCTGCAGCTGCAGTCTCTGAATAATCGTGCAACTACGGCAGACGCGATCTAACTCCTGACAGTTCCATAGGTGAATTGATGTGCCCTTAATTCGTCACCGGACTTTCCCATTATGGCGGAGGCGATGTCTAACCACCACCAACTACTTCAATAACTGCTTCATTGGGATTGAGGATGGTTCGGCCAACTCGGCACCTTTGGGACATGGAAGACCCTCCACGCTGCCACCTGGATTAGCTGAATGGCCTGATGAATGGGCATGGATGCCAATGCGAAGGATGGGGGTGCATAACGGGGGTGGTGGCACAAAAACTAGGAGGGTGAGATATGAAGGGATGAGGTGTGTGAGAGGTTATAGGGGAAGACCCATGGCAGGTGGTGAGTGGATGATGAGATGGGGAAGGGACCACGCGGACCAAAAGAGGGGAGCCAGAAAAATGTTGGATGATGAGGAAAGGGATAAAGGGAATGAGCTTCATCGCACGGTTAGGTGGAGAACAGACGACAAGATGACATGACATGGACGGGGCCCCACGTTGATTAAACACAGAAAGACAGAGGATTTCTGGATTGCCTGTGCGCCGTTGATCCGGGCACTCCAATCGTAGTCGTCGGAGAGATGCGTCCTCNTATTTACAAAAAGGCAGGGGGGGTCCGGAATCACCCCGCGCGTCATTTATCCGGGCGCTTAGATCGCAGTCGTTGAAGAGTTGCGCGCTCGATTCCGGACCCCCCCCTTCTGCTTAAAGGCATAAAGGCGGGGGGGCTCTGGAATCCTATGTGCGTCGTTGATCAAGGAGCACGAATCCTTGTCGTCTAGATTTGGTTTCCATTTAACACAGACACATTTACATTCCAAACTTAGGGTAAGTGGGTTTTTAACCCATTCCTTCGCATTTTACCCCCTGCTACGAGAAATATCGCTAACACTCAGCTCCACGGGGGATAGAGTCGTCCCTGCAATGCTCTAAGGAATCTTTTGCAGATTCAGTGCCTTGTTGTCGGGCTATGGGGTCATTTATTAGGCTGGAAACAAGACACTATTTACAAAAATGAAAGAGCCAACTGTGGCTCACAAAAAACATTTTTTCAAGAAATGCTCATTTACTGGGCCATTAAAAACTTCTTTTCCTTCCAGATCCTGCAACCTATAAGTGTTGTTTGAAAATACTTCAAGGATATTTAAAGGCCCAAACCAGAGGGCATCAAACTCACTCTGCTTGCCTCTGTCCTGCCTGGGTGCATCCCATTTGAGCACCAGATCATCCTACTCGAATTCTTTCTTTCTTCTCTTCCTGTCGAAGGCCTGCTTGATCTTTTGTTGATGATTATAGGCCCTGTTCATGACCTGCTCTCTGATCTGCTGCACTTCCACCATCTGATGAATCCTTCTGAACATATTGTCAGGCTCTCCTTCAAGGTCTTGGAGGAATTTTACCACATATAAGGCGAGCTGAGTAGGGAAAACGACCTCTGTTCTGTAAACCAGTTGGAAGGGTGAGATGCCTAGGGACTTCTTCGTTGTCACTCGGTTAGCCCATAGAGCAAATTTGAGCTTTGAATCCCAGGCCCTTTTATTGTCTTCCAATAAATTCTTAATGAGCGTGATCAGGCTTTTATTGGAAGATTCCGCCAATCCATTTCCTTGAGGATAATAGGGAGTAGAGTGAATCAATGAGATCTCATACTATTCACAAAACTTGACCAGAGGCTTAGACCTGAAAGGGGTGGCATTATCAGTGACAATTATGCTGGGGCAACCAAATCTGGCTATGATATCTTCCAGGAAGTTGATTATTACTTTGTGGGAAGTTCTCCTGGTGGGGACATCTTCTATCCATTTGGTGAAATAGTTCGTCGCAGTTAGAATCCATCTGTGTTGGCCACTTGAGGGAGGATGAATTTCTTCGATGAAGTCCAATCCCCACTGTTGGAAGGGTGTTGAAACTACTACGAGCTTCAATGGCAGAGATTTGAGCTGCTTCTTTCCTGAGAACTTCTGGCATTTGATGCAAGTTTTAATTTCACTGCAAACATCAGGGAATAAAGTGGGCCAGTAATACCCAGCCCGAAGGATCTTGTGGGCTGTGGTTTTCCAAAAATGATGACCCCCACAAAGGCCACTGTGGAAATCAAACATAACCTTCTGGGCCTCCTGCGGGTCTAGGCACCTTAAAAATACCCCTAGGGGGTCCTTCCAGTACAAGGCTTGGTCAATGAGGCAATATTTGACTTCTTTGAGCTTTAACGCTCTAGCCTTACTTTTTTCAATCCATCAGGAGGCTTTAATTCTTGCAGAAAATACAAGATGTCCTTGTACCAGGCGCATGCTGCTAGTGATAAGGCACCCTAGAATCGCTTGTTGGATGACTCAGCTTGCTCATTGATAAAGTTAATTCCCAAAGCTATGCAATTGGATTCATCCAGCAACTTGGCTAAACCCTGCCCCTTTATCAACTTGGTTGGCTTGATCTCCAAATCAAACTCTAGTATCTTGGCAATCCACTTACCTCTTCTTCCGTCTATGTCAGGTTGTATAAGAATGTCCTTCACAGAGGCTGAAGGAACATATGCAGTGATCTTTGAGTGCAAGACATAGACTCTGAAAGCTTTGAGAGCTTTCACCAGGGCATAGGCCTGCTTCTCCATGGCCTCATACCGGAGTTCTGCATCTCTCAATGCCTTGTTGTAGAAGGCAATAGGTTGCTCTCGACCTTGATCATTTTTCTGCAACAAGACCGCTGCTACTGTATCACAGGAAGCAAAAGAAAATATCAGGAAATATTTGGAATAGTCAGGACTGATCAGCATAGGTGCCTCAGTCAATGCCCTTTTTATTTGGAAAAAATATTCCCTGGTTTCAGTGGTCCATTTCACTTAATTTTCCTTTCTGAGCATGGCTATGATGTGTCTCACTAGCTCAGCAAAATTTGAGACGAATCTTCTCAGAAAATTAATCTTCCCCAAAAAGGCTTGAACCTCCTTCTTAGATCTGGGAAGTGACAGGGTCTGAATTGCTTCTACTCTGCTAGGGTCAACCCTTACTCCTTCTGTTGATACTATATGGCCCAACATCTTTCCCTCCTTCATAGCGAACAAAGATTTTTTGGGGTTTAAAGATAGGCCAAACCTCCGACACTTCAGGAAAACCTTCTTCAAGTGGCAGCAGTGCTCCTTGTCTGTCTTAGAGAAGACCATGATGTCATCTAGGTAAATTACCACAAACTGGTCCTTCTCTCCGATGAATGCTATGTCCATGGCTCGCTGAAATGTTGCTCCTGCATTCATCAATTTGAAAGGCATCTTGGCATACATGAATGTGCCCCAAGGAGTGGTGAAGTCTATTTTTTCTCTGTCCTCAGGCATGACTGATATCTGATTGTAACCAGAGAAGCCATCAATCATGGATATTCTAGACGCACCAGTGACCTTCTGCAGTATGTGTTCCATATTGGGCAGGGGATAATTATCTTTCCTTGAGCTCCTGTTCAGGTTCCTGAAGTCAACACAGAGTCTGATTTCCCCACTTTTATTTCTTACCGGGACCAAATTGGCCACCCAATCGGAATATCTTAAGGGGACAATGATTTGGGCATCTAGCAATTTCTTCACTTCTTTCTCCATAACAGGCAACAGCAAGGGATTTATCTATCTTAGCTTCTGCCTAAATGGCTTAGCCTCTTCCTTCAGTGGGATCTTGTGTTCAATGATTGATGTGTCATATGTCTTGAGGTCTTCATAGGTCAATGAAAACACATCAACAAACTATCTCAGCAACTCAGTATATTTAGCCCTCTGCTCCTTGGTCAAACTTCTTGACAACTTGACAAACTTAGGCTTCTCCGATGTGCCAATGTTGCACTCAGTTGTGTCAGCATCATCACCTGAAATTCTTCCTTTTACTGCCACATCATTCCCATCGAACAATCTCTCTAATCGGATTAGTCCCCTCGGAATGTGATTTCTAGGCAGTTGAATAATGTCATGCTTTGTTATTTTACTCAGCAACTTACCCCCATCAAACCCTTCTTCGGAGACGGAATCTTGGTCAATATGCATCTCTGAAAATTCTTCGATAGTCTCCAAGAACTTCTTGATCTCGAGATCATCCTCAAACACCTTCCAATGTTTGACGTTGTCAGGTATGGAGGGTTTGTATTTTACTTCCACATCATACTTAAACTTGGCGGCAAGGGTACTTTAAAATTGCTTGTTGATGTAGCCAAGGAATCTGCCACTGTGTTCTCTTCACTTGGGATGAAAGAAATGTTAAACGCTGAGAAGAAACTGTCAATTAGGTCCCATACCTCATTTCTATAACTTCTGAGCCGAGGATGCTTGGCCTGATAAGTGCTTCTGATCTGCTGGACTACCAACTCGGCATCTCCGAACACTGCTACCTCTTGAACTCCCATTTCCCTTGTGGCTCTTAATCCTAGGATAAGAGCTTCATACTCTGCCACATTGTTAGTGGTTTCGAATTCTAGCTTATAGGACAGGGATATGGTTTCCTAAGAAGGGGACACAAAAAACACCTCAGCACTAGCGCCTTCTCGAGAACAGGCTCCATCAAAAAACATTTTCCAAATTGGGGTGATGGAGGGAGTAAATTCATCAAAAACAGTAGGCTGCTTTCTGAGTTTGAGAGGAGTCTCGGGGGCATGGGTGAGCTGTAGTAAACTGGAGCCTAAATCAGTGTCCAAGGAAAAGATAGGATGATTAGTAGGGTTGGCTTCATCACTGATTATGTAGGCCAGTTGGGTTTCCCTGTATAGTCTTCTATGCTCTCCTCCAAACACTGGGATAGTAGCATATGTGAGGTCCATTTGCAAGGTTCCCCCCAGTATTTTTATCTAAGATCTTGATAACAACATACCGAACTTGGGGGGAACATCGGCCACTACAATATCCATGACCACACTTTTCATGGGCAGTTGAAACAAAGTCACAACCAAATCCTTAATAACTCCAAGACATTGAACTCTCCTGGAGTCAAAGGAATAGAGGTCATGATAGGATCGGGTGACTTCTAGTCCCAATTCTTCCATGACGGTTTTGGGCATGAGGTTGTGAGAAGCCCCTGAATCCATCAAGCAGTTGTGCAACACTTTATCATGTATGTTCAGGGACGTGTATAAAGGGGGGGATGAGTCATCTCTATCTTCTACCATGGGGCCTAGGACAACTGTTGGCATTTCATCTTGGAGGTTTATGGAGCCTGTGGGAGGGGATGAGGCTTCAGACTACAAAATCTTATAGAAGTGCTTTTTGAATTCTTCATGTTTGATTAGCTCGGTAAGGGGCACAGGGATTCTGATCTTTTGAATCTCATGCTCGAAATTAAAAGAAGATGTAAGCTTTGGGATTTCTCTTATTTCAGGAACATGATTGTGGACAATGGGAGAGAGGGGTTGAGCCTTCTTACCTCTATGACTATCTGCTACTTCATTAGCGGGTTTCTCTGTTCTAGTGGACTGCCCAGGAAACTCAGGTGTTGCTGTCTTTTTTTCGGACCTCGGGTTATACCTGCCTCGGTCGCTGCTAGCCTTGTCTCCCTTGCTCAATTCATTTAGCTGAATATCCATGAGAGACTCCTCGTAAGATGCTTGAGTGAGATGAGGAAAAGGAGGAGTGTCTTCTAAGCAGTGGATTTCAAGCTCAAGCTCATCTGCTTCTCTTTCTTCCTCATCGACCACCAAATTGTTTTGAAAAGGGTCATGAATTCTCTGGTCTTCTCTGTCTCTTCCCCTCTCTCTGTGCATAGTCGGGGGAGCAATATTATTTGGCCTCCTAAAACCCCCTTTGATTTCGACGCCTTGAGGGCCTTTGTACATCTGCTTCCTTTCCACCTTCAACCTCTCCATCTCCTTAGACAGAAACTTCATCATCTGGGTCAGTTCATCCACTTGAATGTGGGGCAACGATGGGCCAGAAGTTGAGGCTTCGGACTTTCCCTTTCTCTTGTCTGCATTGGCCTTGTTCCTCAGTCTATCAGTTGCTAATATGTTGGATTCCACTTCTATGGCCGCGTCTTACATTTGAGCTAAGGAGGTGGCTCTTCTTTCTCTCAATAAAAGGCAAAAATCAGGGTCAAATGCACCAGCATAGGAAATTTGGGCAGAGGCTTCTGAGGGCTTTATCTCTGCAGGAATCTTATTATACATCTTATTGAATCTTTTGGAGAAGTCAGAGACAGACTCTCCTTCCATTTTCTTCAGAGACCCAAACTCTGTCATGTAATACATGAAATCCTTCCTATCTCCCCATTGCCTCAAGAAAACACTATCCAGGGCTTCAATTCCAGCAATAGATCTGGGGGGCAATCCTCTAAACCATTTCCTCACCTCACCATCCAGGCTCTAGACAAAGACTCTCGTCCAGACATCTTCATTTTCAATGTTTAGGTTGTCTGCATAACTGTAGAAAGCAGCCAAGTTCTCTTCTGCAGTTGTGTCCCCTTCTCCAGTAAACTTAGGCATGTATTTCAAGTAGTCTCCAGTAGGGAGAGGATTCATGGGATGGGGTAGGATTAAGGGAGCATATCTGGCAGCGACTATGGCATCCATTCTATTCAGAGGGGGATTAGCACCAGCCATAGGAATATTAGGTAGAGGAGAGCTTGTAGGAGAAGGAGTATGAACAGGAGATGTCGGAAAAGAGATTCCTAAAGGAGATAATGGGGAAAACAGAGAGAGAGCTAAGGGACCTAAATGTGCAGATGCTTCTCTCCGTGAAGTAGTAGAAATAAAAGGAGGGGCGGTAAAACCTGCTAAGGCCTGAGGTCTATGCTGAGGCACAGCTTCCAGGGAGGGGGGAGTGATAAGGATCTCTCTTTCTGATGCCAGACCAGGAGGAGAAAACTCAGCAGGAACACTCCCGAAATTCAGGAAACGGAAAACCTCAGAGAAAGGATGACTAGGAAGCTGAGAATAAGAAAATGGATTTTTTACAGAAGGAGGTGGGGAAATACCTGATTCAGTGGTGAATCTTTCTCCTCGAGGGGGCTTCCCTTTTCTGATAATCACCTCTGGATTTTCTTCAGGCGTGGCCAGAGGCAGCTGTGGATGGGACCGTGTGTGTCTACTGCTGGAAGCCACAACTAACCCAACGGGTTCGCCGCAGTGGAGTCATCACAATGGAGTCGCCAGGGGCACAGTAGAAATCTTGATAATTCTGATATTTGATGCACCTTCAGAATCAGTTAATCGTTGTCATTCAATCCCAGGGAAAATATTCAACTTCGTCCCCGGCAACGGCGCCAGAAATGTTAGCTTCAGAAGTCACTCCTGGATTGCTTGCAGGAGCAGAGCCCGACACCCATCAGTTTAATGTCACGATTTATTTATAAAGGGATGATCAAATGGAGGTAAAGACTCGAGGAGATATCACTCTAACTTAGGGACCGGGTCTAGCATGTAAGGAACAAAGGAGGTCTTGACCTAACTTCAGCCAGTGAGTTGATTAAAATATGAGCAGGTGGAAGACTTGGTAAGAAAGGTGAAAAAAAAACTTTAGGCAACGGGCTTCTAGTGGTTTGTAGAGGAAAAACTCTGAATGCAAGATCCTCTTGGTTCAGGGCCTCAAGAAACTGAAAGGGAACTTGACTGGATCCTCCAATTCCAAGTCACTCAGCGTTGGGAAAATCACAAGAACTGATTAGAAACAACGTAACTACAACAATGATCCAACCTACATCATCCTATAACAGCTACAACTTGATTGGATCCTCCAATTTCGAGCTGTTCTAACACAGTGTAGACAAAGACGGGAAAGAAACTGACATTCATAAGCCAAGAAGTCTCAAAAGTCCATGCATGACCAGAGTAACAGTGCTTCATTAAATCTTTACAACCGGGAGCTCTGCTCAACCATCGATAGATACAAAAATGGCGAAAACGCCTACATATACTCAAAACAACAACAGCAACAAAACCAAGACGTTGCATTCAAACTTTGCATCTGCATGGCTTCTGACTATCTGTAGCTCCAGTCTCTGAATAATCGTGCAACTACGACAAACGCGATCTAACTCCTGATAGTTCCATAGGCGAATCAGCGTTCCCTTAATGCATTGTCGAACTTTCCCATTATGGCGGAGGCGATGTCTAACCACCACCAACTACTTCAATAACTGCTTCATTGGGATTGAGGATGGCCCGACCAAGTCGGCACCTTTGGGACGTGGAATACCCTCCACGTTGCCACCTGGATTAGCTGAACGGCCTGATGAATGGGCGTGGAGGCCAATGCGAAGGATGGGGGCGCATAATGGGGGTGGTGGCACCAAAACTAGGAGGGTGAAATATGAAGGGATGAGGTGTGTGAGAGGTTATAGGGGAAGACCCATGGCAGGTGGTGAGTGGATGATGATATGGGGAAGGGACCAGGCGGACCAGAAGAGGGGAGGCGGACAAATGTCAGATGATGAGGAAAGGGCTAAAGGGAATGAGCCTCATCGCACGATCAGGTGGAGAACAGACGGCAAGATGAAATGACAGGGAGGGGGCCCCACGTTGATTAAACACAGAAAGACAGAGGATGTCCAGATTGCCTGTGCGCCACTGATCCGGGCGTTCCAATCGCAGCCGTCGGAGAGATGCATCCTCGATTCCGGACCCCC
>SNQJ01S0226871.1:0-14721 GCA_010110895.2 Picea sitchensis | reverse complement strand
CCATAATTGATATTGTGTATTATCAGTATTATTTCTTAGCAAACTTCTATTCAGTATGTGTATAGTGGTGTGAACAGATTGAGGCCAAAACATGTCATTCAATCTAGACTCATTTAACATTGTTCTTGCCATTTCCATAACAATTATGTTTTTTCTTTCAACAACACCATTTTGCTGAGGTGTTTCCATAATAGAGAAATGTCTTTTAATTCCATTTTCATCACAGTAATTGTTAAATTATTTTGACACAAACTCTCCTCCATTGTCTGACCTTAAGCACTTAATCTTCATATCAATTTCATTTTCAGTCAATTCTTTGAAAACTTGAAAGCAACTAAATGTTTCAGAATTCTTTTTCAATAAAAATAGCCAAGTCATTCGAGTAAAATCATCCACAAATAACAGAAAGTACCTTTCACCATTTAGACATGTTGTCCTCATAGGTCCACATATATCAGCATCTATTATTTCCAAAGGTTTTGTTGTAGAATATTCCTTTGTTTTAAACTTGACTCTAGTTTGTTTACCATGTTGACATTGTTTACAAATAGAATTGGAAAGATTCTTTATGACAGGTAAGTTCCTTATTGCCTCTTTTTTATTTAACTGAATCAAATTTTCAAAGTTAATATACCCAAGTCTTTTATGCCATAACCAGCTTTCATCTTCATGTCCAAGATAATAATTTTCATCCTTCTTATCTAAAATGTATATGTTATTTGATGTCCTTGTAGTTGTTCCAACTAACTGATTTGTTTTAACATCCCTGATTTGACATTGTTTAGAATCAAATATCATAATATGTCCTTTATCACATGTTTGACTTACACTCAACAAGTTATGTTCCATATTTTTAACCATTAAAACATTTTCAGCCATTATGTCTTTGTTCAAACAAACAGTGCCTCTTCCAACTATTTGAGTTGATTGATCATTACCAAATGTGACTGAACCTTCTTTTCTTTCATCTAAAGAATCAAATATTTGTTTTCTTCCTGTCATATGTTTTGAGAATCCACTATCCACACACCATTTAACTTTATGATCAACTTGTAAAGCAAGTTTGCGCTCTTCAATTTCCAAATGATCATTCTTCCTTTTCCAATAACTAGTTTTCTGATTTGTGTATTGGTTTATAATAGATTTTTGAAAATTCATTAGACAATTTCTTGAAATATGTCCAAAGTTATTACACCTATAGAATTCAACTTCAAATTTCAAAGAATCAAATCTGTTATGTGAGTTGTTCACATTGTTTTGAATAGATTTACCATGTCTTCTTTAATATTCAAATCTAGATATGCCATGGCTATTATGTGCACTTCTGTTCCTTGAAAAAACATTACAGAAAGTTGCTTCGTGTCCATACTTATAAAAAAAGAAGAAGTAACCTTGAAACTTGTTTTGATGTCTGCCATAACTTTTTCTATGCATTGTTGAAGCCTGATTATCTTCTTGCTTTTCTGATCCCTTTTTCTTGTAGGTGTTTTTCTCATTTGTATGTTTTGTACCTGCTTTTTCAAAACTTGAACTAGAGCTTGTATTAGTAACTTCAGACTTATACCCAATTCTAGTCTTATCATAAGTTGATCTTTGACTACAGAGAATTTGATCCAACACTTGAGAACTATGATTCATGTTATTTTCTTGTACTTTCTTTCTTAATAAAACTACTTCAAATTTTAAACCTTCATTTTCCTTTTCCTTTTTTATAATTATATTATTTAGAGCTTCTTCAGTCACTCTAGCCTCTTCTATTTTGAATTTTAAGTCAACTAACATGATCTCAGTGTTTTCAATCAAATCGTTTGACTTCTGTAATTCTTGATCTAAACTCTCAATTTCTCTTTTGAATTGTTTGCATTCTCTTCTTACTTTCTTTAGTTCAGACAAAGCACTTACAAGTTCAGCTTCCAAGTCAAATTCACCTTCTTCTTCTTTAGTAAGTTCATCATTCTGATTTTCCATAGCCGTAAAAAGTCTTATATCTAAACTTTCATCACTTTCATCTATATCTGAGGATTCACTATTATTTTTTATGAATATGATTTTCTTTTTATAAGAATTTCTTCGAAATGGCTTATTATACATTTTCTTATATTCTTTGGTTTTGATGTTACTTTCTTCTTCTCCATCAGAATGTTTATTGAAAGGACACTTAGAAGCAAAATGCCCTATTCTACCACAATTAAAGCACTTGAGAGGAAGTTTACCTTTGTACTTGCCAGTACCTCTTTTTAGATTTTTGACAAAGTTATCTTCTTCCATGTCTTCTTTTGAATCCTCATGATTACTGGTTTATGTTTCAACCTTTTTCTTGTCCTTCTTTTCTTCCTTGAAAGTTGCTTCCTTATTGGAAGGATTCTCATTGGATGTCCTCATCTCATATGTTGTTAGTATTCCTTGCAACCCATCCATTAGTAAAGTAGCAATATCAGTTCTTTCTTCTAAAGAAAATATTTTGGGATCAAATATTGCAGGTAAAGATCTAAGAACTTTTTGCACAATAATATCATTTCCAACTGCTTCTCCTAAACCTCTCATAGTATTGACTACTTCATCAATACGTAAAAAATAGGTAGCTATATCTTCATATTCTTCCATCTTTAAAATTTCAAATTGACTTCGATATGATTGTAATTTAGCATTCTTAACCTTAGTATCTGCTTCATATACCTTCTTCAGTCTGTCCCATAACTCTTTTGTTGACTCCCAATGCATTACCTTAACAAATTTTGAACCTGCCAATCCTCCAAGTATTGCATACATAGCTTTGGAATTACTCTCATAGAGTGTCTTCCCTACAACATCTGTTGGAACTGTTGTTGGAGCCTTATATTCATTCAACATAGCTTCCCAAACATCTACTCCTTGAGACTGTAAAAACAACTTGATCCTGATACTCCAAAAAGCATTATTATGTCCATCAAACAGAGGTAATCCATGTTTAGTAAAATCAGATTTCTTATCCATTATTAAAGATCAAACTTCAAGTGATTAAACTAAATCTTGAAGTAACCTTGATCTGATACCAATTGTTAAACAAGATAGCCTAACTGAGAGGGGGGGGGGGTGAATCAGTTAGATAAAAAATCTTTCTTTTCTTTAAAACATATTACTCAATGAACACAGATTATGCCTTTTACTATATGTCTTGCTACAAATCATTCAAATCAATTAATATGCACTCACATAAATAGACAATGACATAGAGATTTTCATGACGAAACCCAAAAGGGAAAAACTTCTTCTTCTTATGAATGAAAGGAAAGCTCCAACTTTTCTTTACATTCTTATTTTATCTGAGCTACAACCCAGATGAGGCTGCTACCTCTGTTTCTTCAACACCTACTAAATGGAATCTACAACTCCCATATGTACAAGCACCAACTTGTACATGAGTCTTTTACAGTCTCCCCTTGCTCCTCCCTACCACCCCAGAATCCTTCTCTGTCACTAAGAACCTGTAGACCAACTCTTTATCTTATCTATCAAAGATTAAGCATTCAAATCTTCTTTGTTTATGTATTCATATTAGAATCCATTCTTGACCAAACCACTTAGATTTATCAATCTATGCATATGTCTTCTGTCCTTAATCTTTTCTCTATCTTCTTCATTTCTTCTCACTGTCCCTATATAATTTTATTTCAGTTCATCTTAATTTACAAAAATGAATTTTACTTTTCTCCTCTGTGTTTTTTTCAGAGCTACGACTCTACCATTTATTCCATCATTTCCATCACACAAATTTCACTTATATTTACCCTGTACATTCAAAGAGTACACTATAACCCTCAAGCTTCGAAGATTTAGTTACAATAATTGAATAAACACCTTACAGTGATCATTATTGGCCAAGGCATCAAGAAGAACAACATTTGCACGATCAATTTAAATATTTAATTAGCATCGTTTAATGAACATACATTTGTTTTTACTTTTCAGCATAGAATAACCCTCGAGTGCTTTAGAAAGACACTTGTGACAAACCATATGACCATTGGTTATGACCATAGGCTAATCGAAATGTGTTTCACATTTCGCATTTCGACAATCCTGTGTCGAAGGGTCTCGACACTCTAAGTTGCAATTCCCGAAATGGAGTGTAGCTTTGTGCTAGCTCTTCCCTCTCACATGAACATCGACAGTAACCACTGCCTATGCCAAAAATGCATTTCTCATTTCAGCATTTCGACGTTTCGTATTTTGGCATTTTGGCATTCCGCATTTCGACATTTCGACATTTTGCATTTCGGCATTTTGGCGTTCCTATGATTAAGTGTTTCGACACTCCAAGTCGCGATCCCCGATATCCATTTTTCTCCGATCGATGGCCCATGACCTTTCGTGATCAGATGGTCCTAATATCATCGGGACTTTGTGTTTCGTGATATCGGAAGTTGGAGCACCTCCTTTTTGTTAATTTCCAGTCAACGAAAAGTTGATTTGTGACCATGTGTCCTACTCGAAGATGGATGGTCCTCCTTATTTTAGGATTTTATAAGCCCGCTTCACCTTGCGCTTTAAAGAACGTACAGGTTCTCCTAGATTTGATGACAGTCGGGCGTCGTGCTCGAATCTAATGCCCGAGATCCATTCTCTTCTACTACACGCTCATTCCTTTATGAATTCCCGAGTTCCAAAGGAACTCTCAGCTAACCACTGTGCAACTTCTTCTCTTGGTCTTGTGGATTTAAGTTTGACATTAATGACAAAACCAAGCCCTGTGCAAACTGACCAACACTACTGACATGTCACGTACCTGTTGAAAGATTGGTATATGTTGAAGATTGATTCCTCTTCTCAATTGGTGCTGAGTTGTGTAATATGATTCTTTCATTATAGAGATGGTTCTCTTGTGTATTTGTAGCTCTATTCAATTGTTGTTGATAACCCAAGGATTGTATTCTGTAATAAAAATAAAATTGTACATACATATTGTGTTATTTTTGTTGTTTGTGTTCCTTGTGGTGATGACTTATTGATGATATATGTTGTTGATGTATGTTCACATTTAACTGGTTATAAATGAAAACAATAAGTAATGAGTAAATGGTGATTGCTAACTAAGGAGTTTTGTGAAGGGGAAGTTTTAAAAAGAGCCCTACACTGATTCACCCCCCTCTTAGTGTGGTCGGTGTGTCCAACGATTGGAATCAGAGACGACCTTCACTATAAGCCTTAACAAGATTGGAGGAGATCCATGTACACACAAATGGATGATGAAGTTGCAATCCTTGATGAGGAACACTATTCTACATGGAGAATAGAAATGAAGGTGCATTTGAAGGAAATATGAGCAAGTGTTTGGAAAACAAATATTGGTGGATCAGTTCCTTTGAAGAACAAGTCAAAGTTTGCAACTCAAAGGGAAGAAAAGAAGAACGATTCATTGGCTCTCAAGACCATTCTTAGTGGAATCTCAAGTTATATCAAAGAGAGTATGGGACAATGCACTTCTGCTGAGGATCTATGGCTAAAGCTAGAGGAGACATGCCAAAGAAAAAAGGAAGACCTTAAAGACAACTCCATCAAGAACAATTAAGGTAAAGAATATCCAAAATCCTTTATTTGCAATGATTCTAAATGTGATGATGTTGGAAAAAGGGAAGACCTTCAAGACAATTCCATCAAGATCAATGAAGGTAAAGAATCTCCAAAATCCCTCGATTGCAATATTTCAAAAAGTGATGATGTTGAATATTTCTCTACAAGTGAAGAAGAAAAGCTAGAAATAGTTTGTGTAGAGTTGGATGATAGCTATCCCATGGAAGAAGTAGAATAAGAACTATCAGAGCTTGAAAGGAAAGTTGAAAGGGGCTATTTGAATACAACTATGACCATTGTTACATAGAATATAGATATCTTTCTAAGAACACCAAAAAGTTTCTTAAAAAGAATCAAAGGAATATATTGAAGTTAAAGGAAATGCTCAAGGAACAAGAAGAAAGTAAAAAGACTCAATTAGAAGAAAAAGAAGAAGAGATCAAAAGACTAAAGAATGAAATAGAAGAGAATAATAAGATAGATGATGAGATTAGAAAAAGTCTTGAAGTTAGTGTCCATCTCAAGACCCAAGTTGAAGAAGCCAAAAGGGTAGAGGAATTACTAAAGAATCAAGTAAATGAAATGGAAGAGTCATGTCATAAGATGGAAGCTGAAGTTGTTGATCTTAGAAAGAAAGTAGAGAATTCAAACAAATTATTGAATAGATCAACAATATTGAATGAGATATTGGATAGTCAAAGATCACCAAATGATAGATTAGGTCTTGGATACAACAAATAAGTTGCACATGTTGAAGCAAGCACCTCAAAGAAGCATGAGATAAGTCCCTCACTCTCAAAGGATGGAAATAATGTTGCAATTCAACCATATACACAAGGCAAGAAAAGTTTCAAAAGAACTAAGAAAGGAAGACATCAAGACGCCATATTTACACCTCAAGGAAGAGAGACACCTTCAATATGGACACCAAATAAAATGTATGAAAATGTTTTTCATGGCCACTATTAATCATGTAATGAATATGGTCACAAAGCTTTGGAATGCATATTGTATGTAAGGAGAGATAATGAAATATTTCATAACACCCTAAGGTGTTGGATATGTGATCAAGTAGGACACATTGTTGCTCATTGTCACACCATGAGATGCTACAGTTGTAGTGGATTTGGCCACAAATCCCAGAATTGCCAGAACACAAGAAGAAAGTCCATGAGGAGGAATTCATATAACATGACTAGAAGAAGGCATAAATTTAGGAAGGAAGACATTTTTGAAAGGATGGAAGCTCAGAGTGAAATTTCTAAGAAGCAGGGACACCTTCAGAAGTGGGTAAATAAGAATGAACAACTAGAGCAGAATGGCATCCTTGAGGGAAGCTCAAATTTGTCATCTTTAGAAGAATACGCGGGTTACATTGGTAACAATCACATTCATATGAAAGATGACCTATGAATAAGTCATGTACATACGCACGTTGTCTATGCAACATGCCACGTATCTATGGAAAAGAGACTTGGGAAAAAGGCTATGCACATGAGTTGCAGCATGGTATGACGGTATAACTCTGTGTTACAGGGTCTGACATGGTTTGTTGCAGAGTCTGACATTCTTTGTTGCAGGTTTTCATGATTACATGTTGGAATACATAATTGATGTATGTATGGTGGTGACATATGGTTGAGTGTTGAAAGACTATATTGGATGCATGGTACTAACCCTAGAGTGTGTATTGAGACATTTGTTTTTGTTGAAGAATAATGGTGGTTGTGACAATGAAGTTATGGCACTTTGGTTATGAGATATATCATGTGATGCTAGATAGAGATGTCATTGATATCCTAGTACATATGTTATTGGATGCTTAGTATTTTTTGTAGTGAATGGAGGTCGAGGATGATCTGTTGGGGTACATGGATGGTACATATTTCAGTTTCATTGATATATCTTATGATGTATTATTGGAAGCATATGTGTTGGATATATTGGTGCATGCATTTGGCATATGGATGGGCTACATATTGGGACATGTAGTTGGTAAGTTGATGAAGTGGTCATGTTGTACATCTTTGATGAGTCATAGCTTGATGTCTAGTTGATGCATGATTGGTACACTTTTGGCACACTTTTAGAGGCACCTAGTACTAGTATGATTGGAACATGGTTTATGGTTGATATGGCATTCATATATGAGGACACATATTGATTGTAGTTCATCTTGTTGTGGTATTGGTGCATGGTTAATGCACTTTCTTGGTATAGGTGGTGATACATGATTAGTTCAATGTTGGTGCACTCATAGATGGTATATGTATGTAGATGATAGTACTTGGATAAAGTACACCATTGGTATTACTTTTTTATCATATACTTTGGTACATGATATATTGGATGATATAGTTGAGACACTCGATTGATTGAAATACATGAACCATGAAATACAATCAATCGAGTATTTCAATCGAGTATGTGGGGCTATGTCTACCAATCTCTTCACTTCTTTATTATTCATCCATATCTTACATTCATTCACTCTTCAGGACATATGTTCACTGAGCACCAGATCCTCCCTCCAAAACTAGGTCAAGGCCCAGAACCATCTCTCTATTAAGCACAAAGCCTTAACATACGTACATTCCTTTGCACAAAGAAACTCAAACTACTTTCACTTATCTATGCTTAGCTTTATTTTTATCTTTTCTTCTACAACACACTCTTATTTATTTATACTTTTACAAACCCTTACAATACAGCCTAATCATGGGAAAACCCCATGGGCCGACATCCCATAAACCCATTACAAAAACCCTAGAGAAACCCTTACTTGGTCCACATAGCCTACAAAATCAGTGATATCTGTGATCTCAACTCTGACTGGGTGCTCCTTCTTTGACCATCGTGTCGAATTCCAAAAGTGGGAAAAATCTGACCAAGGTTTCCTCAAAACTTGTTCGAGAGCCAATGAGCCCCTAACACTCACTTGTGACTTGTCCTGAGTCACTAAGGTCTAGATAATGATACTTCAAAGGCCCCAAGCTTAACTCAAGCTACCTCAAATTGATGCTTTGCCTGAGCCTCTTGCTCAGCGAGATCCCAGATCATCTTCCCTGTAACAGGCCCTTCCAGACATTGTTCCACTGCTACAACCACTTGATCCAATTGCAAGCCCTATCCTTCAATATCTTTGAACACATTTCAGGCTTCATCCTACATAGGTTGTAGCTTCCGCTTCACTTCCATTACCCTACCTTGGAGGGGAGTGATCTATTGTTGTACAGTGCATTGCTCCTGAGATCTCTTTATTATTTCTACCATAGTGAGCAACTTCATCTGCACCTGCACGAAACATTCCTGCTGATGCGCCTCCTATAACTGCGATTACATCTTCCTTAGATATGGATCCTCAGCGAGGAATTCATATGCTTGTGTGCTTCTATCACTCATTTTTTTTCATTCCAATGTGAGGGCTCTTATCCTTACTAGCGTGTTCTTAGCAGTCTCCTCCCTCTAGTCACACACCTCCTACGAGGTGCTTGGTAGTGTTTGGGCCTCTAATTCTGTTATCCTAGCCTGAAGTTGTTGGACGGTCTCAGTGAGACTCACTATCTGAGCTTCGACTAACTCTTTCTCTTCTTGTGCCAAGCCTAGCACAGAGCGACATGCTTTTCTCACCACTTCTTTTACCATGGCCCATTCTACGATCCATTGCTCATTTTTTCTCTGTAGCTGGGATATTTCCTCCTGGAGCTTCACCTGAAGCTTTGCTTTCTCTCTTTTCTGGGCTGCTAGATTGTCTTGCGCTTCTCGTAATTGAACTAGAACTTCATATTTCTCCTCTTTCAAGGCTTTTGTAGCCTTCTCCTTCTCTTCCTAGACTCTCTAGAAGCGGGATTCTATTGCATCTGCTAGTCTTCTTAATTGGGTTGGTTCATCCCCCAATTCTGTAGTTGGTGAGGAGAAAGTAGCAGTGGGTATTTCACAGACCAAATGAACATATTTCTATACTTCCTTCAATTGCTACTCGATCCTTCCATATATCTCCTCCTTCTTCTCTCCATATCTTTGGAAGATGTCCTTGGAAGTGTCCTCGATAGCTCGACGGACCAGACTGATGTCGTCCTTCGTGAGGGTGGCTTCCAACCTTCCTCTTCTGCGGTGTTACTATCCCAACAATGGGATGCTCAAGTGGAGGGGTGGTAGCTTCACGTCCTCCTTGCTCTTCTTCTACTTCATCTCCTCCTCCTTGTCCATTTTCTTCATCTTCTCCTCCTCCCGGTGAACCAGACCCATTATCTTCAAAAGAATTGTCCTCTTCATCACTTGTATCTTGGACTTCCACCTGCTTTTTCTTCTTCGTCATCCCACTAGACTATCTGACATGCTCAACTCAGGTAAATATGGGGCTTTTTATGGTGTCAGTGTTAGATAATTCTACATCAGTGACAGGTTCAAGAAATTCCTCCAAACACTTCTTTGTAATTTTCTCCATATCATCATACGTTAGCTTGTAGTGAAACCACAATTCTTCCTGGTTCTCATCTCTATGCACGATGATGTAAATGAAATGAGGATCAATGCATAACTTTTCTATTGGTCGGTACTGGTGTAGGGTGTGCAGTGTCATGCAGGAAAATGATTCGATGGATACCTTTAATGGCTAGTAGTTATTATGAAACATGACATTGGACTACCACTACTTCATATATCATTTTTTCAACCATTATCTTCTTGAGGACTTCCTTGAAAGACTTCTCCAATTCACTAGGTTTTCCTGACATTCTAGATTTTAATAGATAGGTAGGGTAAACAAATAGACAGTAGGGTAGACAAATGGATAGGTAGGGCTAGTTTCAGATAACATGGCCCAACACTTGGATAATTCTTTGTTTAGCTCAGTCAATCACGGGTAGAAAAAATTGGTCCCAACGCAACAACCAACAAGTTAAATTAGCTGGGCATCGTAATGAATCTTCCAACGGCCGTGGAATGCTTTCATCAATGTAAATTTGTCTGTTATGTCACGGTCTCAACATCCAAAAGTAGTCCATCAACCCATAAATGTGTTTTCTAACCATTCCAGAGCAGCATTCTAATGATCGGGGTGCTTCCAACGGTCATATGACTTTCCAATTGTGTGTGGACCTGTTGTTCCAGCGAGGTGCAATTCCTATGAACCTACCTCTTGTGAGGTTCCAGTCTGTGAATTCTTCCATCTGGTCTATGTAGCTTCTTGTAGATTTTCCAACTTAGATTTCTTTTTATTGAGATTCCTTGCCTTATTCCATGTGATCTGAGTCTCTCTTACTGTTTCTAGAATCCTCTTTCCATTCTTATTCTTGTGTTCCCCTATCGCAGTGGCTTCATACTGTTGAGGTGCCTTTAAAGGGTTTGAAGTTAATATCTCTTTTCTTAACACTTTTTGGGTGGATATACTTATTTCTTGCATAGATAGGTTCTTCAAGACTTCTTGCATTCTTTCAACCTTGATAGCTAATTCTTTTTCTCTTTGTTCCTCCTGCATTGTTACTTTGTTCTGTTGCTTCAACTTATCCTCTCGTTCTTCTATTAGTCGATCTATTCTCCTAGCTATGAAATAACTTAATTCTTGATTTTTATTTTCTCTAGCTTCTTCCTCTGCTTTTCTTCTGATCTGATCCTTCTCAATCCAAGTCTTACCTAACAATAGCGGGAAAGGGGTGTTGTCCCCAACAAACTCAATGACTTTAAATTCTTCTTCAGTCGATGTTCCCTAAACAATAATAGGTACATTAGTCACTCTTCCACATAGGGTTATCATATTTCCCTTAAACAAGCCTATCCTTCCCAATGAAGGTATCACAGTACAATTTCCCAAAATTTTCCAAGTTTATTTTGTCACAATATTCACTTGTGTTTCTTCATCCGAGACACAGTCTATGTCGAAGTCTTCTATTCTTTCACTTATGCATTGTTTTTCTTTCAGGATCTCTAGTAAATTGACATCTTTGTGAACATCCACCATTTCTTTCAACTGTAATAACATATTCTGAACCTTCTTTGATTCTTTCTCTTTATGAATTTCTAACATGCCCTGAGTCTCTTGACTTTGTTCATATTTTTCTTGTCTTATGTTCATCCCTTCAACTTTAGCAATAATCCTTGGACAATCCTCAACCTCATGACCAACAATCTTACAACAAACAAAAATAGGGCCTACCTTAGGACATTCCTTAGCAAGATATCCCAACCTTTTGAAATTATAAAACAAAGTCAATCCTCTTTTTCTTTTAATTCCCCCCCAACCTCTTCTGTACTGCACATTTCCCCTAGGATCATAGTGTTGGACCTGCAATCTTCAAAAATTCTTTCTAGGTTCATGCATCCATTTATTAGTCCAAAAACTCTTTCTATGCATAGGAATAACATCTATTTCTTCATTTCCATTAAATTTACTCAAATCAACTCTTTCCTTCAACTGTTCCCTAGGCTTCAGACTAGGAAAAAATCTATTAAACATACTTAAGTTCATGCTTTCAAAAAAAAAAATTCACTTATCTTTCTCTTTCCAAAGCACAAAGCTTTACCTATTTTAGGATCTTACCTCTTTTCTTCGGATCAACTTACTTTCTTAGTACAAAGATTCATAATTCAAGTAGAGTACTATGCACTTCAACAACAAATCTACGCACAAAGATTTACTTTTTCTTTCCTTTAGTTCCCAGCAATCATGGTTTCAGGTCTCGACAATGGAACCATTTGTTGGCACAGAGGAAGACCCAGGGTTAAACGCTTAACAATTCACCAACAAAACCCTGACTATTGAACCTTTTGGAAACACCTGCGAAGAAGGCAAAGTCTCACCCGAGGTAGAAGTAGGGGGGTTTATAGGACGCAGGTGTCTGTAACCAGGCTGGGACACAGATTTGTGATCAAAGAACTTCGCAAGATATTTTGTTAATGCTTCGAAGATAACATGAATTAGTTTCCTAACCCTTTTAACATTCAAGAACATACCCAAAGATAGATCGTCACAGTAACAAATGATAATATACCCTGAGTATTCTTACAACCCTAATTTTCACCACACATGCAGAGCTAGCATCAGGCCATCTTACTTACTATTTTTTCCAATCCAATACAAAAAAACTCTTCTTAAAAACACTATTTTTGAATATGTACACACTCTACACCACTACTACTTCCATACGTATGCTAGCTGCACCACTACAACCTGCGTATACCCACAAAAGTTGCAAAAAATAAAAAGTTGCAAGGGATTCGTTGAGATTACGGGATATTGGGTAGTTTCCCAACCAATTGACCGCCTATAGCCTGTCACCCAACCAAATAACCATATTTTTGTTGTATAAAAAGTGGTGTTGGGGTCTCATTCCAGAAGAAACATGAAACCAGTGAAACTCTACCCATTTCATAATTCCCCCTTTCCCCAAGCATTTGAACCCACATTGTGAGTTTTGAGCCAGAATTCCTTATTCTTTCCCTTTTTCCTCATTCATAAGCCTATGCCCATTCTCTAGACAAAAGTGTGAGAGGAGAAGGGTACGTGGAAGCAGTTGGAGCTTGGTGAAGAGGATCCCTAGATTAGGTTCGAGGAGCAGTCGTCGATTTCATTTTGTAAGTAAATCTATGAGATTAATATAAAGAAGTACTTTTTTCGTCCCACCACATGATGTGTTCAATACTAATATTTGATTTATATTTTGTTATGACATGTAACCCACTAGTTCATATATAGAATGCATGTTCGTAGTTTCTTGTTTTTATTTTTGTGAATGCGGGTCATCCTTGGGAGGAGATTTGTAGTCAAGAAGCAAATGAATGCATAGGGATCAACATCGAATTCAGAGTTTAAGGTAAGACTACCGAATCCCTATAATGTGTACTTTCTGCTTGAATGTGGGGTGTTGTCGGGATGGTTTTTAAAAGTACGATACTTTAGACGGTTAGCTCTGCCTGCACTTTAGAACCCTAGTGTAATTTGTAGGGGGGTTTTCCCACTATAGAAGAATTGACAACCATACTGGGGAACCTCTACGATTTTTAGGGGATCTTTTTGGGTGTCTTAATTGGTTTAATTACCTCTTTGAGTTCTCTATAAGTTACTGAGTATTTAAGGGATTATGGTCTTCCATACTAGTAATCCCTACCTAGTTTTCTTGACTATTAGTTTTATTTTTAGAGAATTCACATAGGTGTACATGACCTATAGTGGGTCTGCATGCATACATATGCGCCCTATATTTGGATATCCCTCATACATATGTAGGCTGCAGAAGTATCAGTTGTGTGCCTGTGTTAGGAATTCATTTTCTTAAGAAGAGGCAGTCATCCACTTCCCTAATTGAAGCTTGACTATTCAGGGGTTTCTTGGTTTAGTATTGGTCTCTGTAGTCTTTAATCCTAGGTTTGACGTCAGTTTCTTTATCCTTTTAAATATTTCTTGTGTTTCCTAGATTTTTAAACTTATTTTTAGCTTGAAATTTTAAGAAAAATGAGTTGCATTTTTGGGGGGGGGCATGAATCGTGTATTCATCAGTTTCTTGTAGAATATTTTGTTACTTCTTATTTGATTGGAAGAAAAAAAAAAAACTTAGCTTGTTAGGTCTCTTTCTTTCTTGGCATTTTCTTTGCATTGTTATTTGAAAAAGAAAAAGAAATTAGCATAGTGTTGTGTTTTCTTCTCATCTTAAAAGCATTTCAAAAGAAAAATAAGAAATATAATCCTTCTTTGCTAGTGTTCTTATAAGTTTCTTTTTTCTGAGAGATTCTTAACAACATCAGTTGCACTATTGTTACCTTTTGAGTTAATCAAGCCACTAAAAAGAATGCTAATTAAAATTAATCAGACTTTATGTTTGTAGGGTCCATTAACTAGATTAGGCTAGAGCCTTGATTTAGGTTGGAGAGGAAACTCTTTAAGGCTATAAAAAAAACATACGATTCTGTGCTAGGGAGTGTAGAAGTCCAGTAATGTGGAAATTATCCGAGACCCCCCTCTAACATAGGGGATAAACATGAGGTCACGTACTGAAAGGTAGTGGAGATAACCCCTCCAAAGCCAGACCAATTTTTAAGCCCTAATATTGGCTCATTACCACTTAATTGGGGCATACTAGATTAGTAATGTTATTTTATTTATGTCGGCTTTAGGCCATTAAACCTCCTAGTCTCCTATATATACCAAGGAGACATTTTCATTTTGAATCATCTTGG
>SNQJ01S0226870.1:1922-13334 GCA_010110895.2 Picea sitchensis | reverse complement strand
TTTTCTCCCTAAATATCTTAGAGATCCCTTTCTTAGTGGATCTGATGAGAGATCCTCTCCGTGGTGGTTAAGCCTCCAAATCCTATACAATGAGGGCTTTCCATGGAGGAAGGGAGATAGAGGAGTTTAGAGATACCAAACTTATGATCTCATGAGAAGTGGAGGGGAATAATCAGTGAAAGTATTGTCATTATGATCATGGAGCTTTGGAGCAAGGGTTTGGACAAAGAGAGCTTGGTGAGGCTGCTACATCTGCATCTACATTTGTAATTGCTTTGCTTTGTTCTCATTAATATATATGTGATTGACATGTTTCCTTCAAGTTTATGTGTATTTATCATGGACTTGTTCCTTTTGGATGGATCTAGTTTGAAGCTAATCAAGGTAGAATAGGAAGTATGTTTCATCTTTGTTGTTCACTACATTGCATGGTTCGTTGAAGAGCTTGGAGATCAATATCAACCCAGATCGAGCGAGGAAAAACTTCATAAAAGGTACTCATACCTTCTTCCCTTTCTTCTTTGATTAGTTTAGCTTCTTCTAAAGGAATGTCAGTATCCAAAGTTAGCACCTTTTTGTCTTGGTCATAGGGGTCTAAGATCCAAGAGGGAATTCACCCGTCCACATGGGAATTTTCCTACAACAAATTACTCACTTCAATGATGACCTATTGTCATCATTACAAGTGTCACAAGTGTCGCATCTTGGCCACAAGTGTCGCAAGTGTCACAAAATTCATATTGCCATCTTGCCTATGTCGTGTATCTAACAACATCACATGGACACTTAAGACACCTTCAAATAACTGTTTAAGAAGGATAAATCATTTGATTAAGAGTAAAAATATTTCACCATGGAAAAAACCACTTAAAAATTATTTTTGAAGGCCAACACTCCCCTACCCACTGTCAGGGAGTGCCAGTGCTCATTGACCTTCTTTGGGGGAGCGTTCCAGCACTTGGTGCACCCTTCTGGGCTGGGATTTTTTGAGGAAATTTTGGGTAGCGCTCCCCTACCCACTATTAGGGAGTGTCAGCGCTCTGTACCCTCTTTTGGGGGAGCGTTGCAATGCTTTGTGCCTCCTTTTGAGGGAGCACTAGCATTTTTGAGTGAATTTTGGACAGTTGAGGGAAATCAGGAAAGAATCCCCTTCATATCTGGAGTTTGTTGGATTTGAATCTGAGGTCAAGGCTGGATCTTAGGGAATATCCACAACTAAAGGAGAAGGATCCTCAACCTATCCCAAGAATATCTTAAGTGGTTAGGCCTCTCCAAGCCTATATAAGGAGGCCTCCTCATGGTGAAAGGGGGAGAGATTGAAGGCATCAAACTTATGATCTCATAAGGGAGATATCATTAAAGCATAATCAGTTTGTGTGTGGATTACTTGAGAAAACGGTTGGACAAGGAGAGATGGGAGAGGTTTCTAAACCTTCATCAAAGGTATGTAAGTATTATCTATTGTTCTCATTAATATACATCTGTGCTTGGCCTGTTTCTTTCAAGGTTGTGTTTATTTCTACATGAACTTGTCTATATTAGATAGATCTAGTTTTAAGTTAATCTTATTAGAATAGGAATCTTGTTTTGTCTTTGGTTGGATTGCAGGACCTGTTGAGGAGCTTGGGGATCGAAGCTCAACTTGGATTGTTCGAGGATGAACATCATTAAAAAGGTACACCTTTCTTCCTCTTCTCTTTACATTAGTTTATCTAGATTTAAAAAAATGTTAGTGACCAACGTTAGCGCCCTTTTTCTCTTGGTCTTAGGATTCTAGAGCCCAAGAGGGAATCCACTTTTCCGCAAGGGGATTTATCTATAACATAAATTGGCGACTCCACTGGGGATGGAAACGGATTGACCATTCCATCAAATAACGATGGGTTGGGAGGAATCTTACGATAACTAGTTGGAAGTTAAAGATTTTCCAAAAGAGAAGAAGCCTCATCCATACGAGGACAAAGGTGAGAGTAATGATGACCTTCGCATAACATGCAAGTAAATTTGACAGTTGTCTCGCCTCAGTAAATATTTTACACTCTCAGGCACTCCCATGGTCTGTCTCTGTAGATGTAGGGGCACCTCTCGCCTCCTAAGAGTAGGGATGCCCATCGTGAGGCCTTGGAGGTTTATTTCAACCTCCTGGAGACCTCTTGTTGCTACCACTTGATCTACCACAATATGAGCATCCCCGCGACGCCCTGGTGAACTTGAAATCTGACTCTAATCCTAGCCTCAGAGACAGACTAGTCCATCGCCCCATACATGGTTCTCTCACTGGTCGTATTACTAATGCAATCTGAGGTTGCATCTAAGGAATGTGTTCTAGGAAGAATGAAACCAAGAATGAACCGTATCCAAACTGCTTTTGCTGCCCTGCTTTGCATCTCGTAATCTGTTCCTTCACATTCTTAAGGAACCCTGTACTCCAATTAAAGTTGGCTCTATACACTCTAAACCATAGGCCACCTGTGATATTGAAACTAAGTGTGAGCTGGTACTTCCTGATATACTCGTAATGGAAAATAGAACGGATCAAAGAGGTAGATCCTTGATGTCTTTGATTGCGATTCTACCTCCCACTAATCTCAATCCTAGGACACAATGGTTTTCCAAGTACTCATCTACATGTGTGGGAAGTGCCCTATGTCTGGATAAAATAACAGGGACCCCTCTCTTTGAGAGGTTGATCAGGAAGTACACATCTTCCAACTCAATGGTAATAAGTTGCATTCCAATCTGGAACCCCTGTTCCGCAACGTTCCACAACCCAATCATATGCTCAAGAAGAAGAACCTATTTCTTCATCTTTTTCACCTTAAAGAACTTGAGGAGACCTCAATTCCTCAATGCGACCCTTGATTGGGGACTTTGCAAGGTGGCCACATCATTGAGCTTGTGCTCTCTTTCTTTCCACTCTATCATGACTTTTCTCGAATTTACCTACAATCATCAACAATCAAAAGTCATTAGTCATGCTTTTTCGGCAATTTTTAGGCAATTAAAAACTTAAAAATTATTTTCTTCTCTACTTAGGATGCCAAAACCCCCTCTACACTCATATCAAGGCACCAACACTCCCTCAGGAAGCTCACCAGCGTGCTGTCAATTTTTCATAACGCCCATGTTACCCTTTTGGAGGAGCATCGACGTTTTTGGACGTTTTTCTTGTGATTTTTGGGCAGCGCCCCTATCACTCCCACATCAAAGCATTGGCACCATCTTACTAGCTTGCAGGGGCACTAAAAAATCATGCCACACTCCCCCACGAATTCTAGAGGAGAGTTGAGCCCTTTTTAGGCGCTTGAGACCTCCCAGGGCATGTTTTTTAAGATGCAATCATTTCCTAAAAACAAAATGTAAACTGTGCAAATTAAAGAGAGGAAGAAGAGCACCAACCTAGTCCAGATGGTGACGAAAATAGTTGACCGTAACTCTGGCACCAATCAATGCAAGAATCGCACTCCAAATCTCAATTTCTCCACTGCTACAAATCTTTGCACAAATGAAATGGTAAAAGACAATTTTTTCCATATTACTATTTATAAAATTTTATTTTTTCCAAAGACAGTTATTTTGGGTTTTGAGAAATATTTTGGAGGCCTTATTAATACACTGCATGTAGTTTTGACATTATTGGAGGGTCTCGGAGCAGTTTTGTTGGATTTTCATCTTGTCCCAATACCGAGCTTAGTCTTTGTTCTTTCTTGTGCTCGTAAATACATCAGAATAAGTTATCGAGCTTATTCTTTGTTCTTTCTCGTGCTCGTAAATACATGGGAGTGTAACCAAGTAGAATTTTATCACTTTTTCGGAGTCATAAAGGTTATACGAAAAAGGAACCCCCTAGAGTCTCCTTTAAGCTCTTTTCAGACTCTCTAAACATGAAAAGATTGTCGAGTGATCTTACTTCCTTTCCCACTCGTTAAAAGGTTTGAAAGGGCGTATGTCGAGTGATAATTTATCTCTTTTTCGGCCTCGGGAGACTAACATTATGAAAAAGGACAACCTTGGAGTTATCTTTAAGTTATTTTCATACTCTCTAAACATGAAAAACCACCGAGTTTACCTTCTCTGGACTCGTTAAACAATCATACATTGAAGGGACCATATGGGACCGAACCCTTCCTTCTTCCAGTTTGTTAAACAGAGGAAGAGGGACTTGCCAAAGGTGAGTTATATTGAGCATCTGTTACCCTCCTCGAGCTCATTAAATTAAAAAGAGGTACTCGTCTATCTGGATGGGGGAAAAATTTTGAAGGAAACAAGCCAAGCAATTTTTTGAAAACATCACAGGTCACTCTTGTAGTCGCCCTTGAACACGACACATTGTCTTTTCATATGTTGAACCTCTGCACTGAACCAATCCTTTGAGTTTCTCTACTCCTTTGGGTCACCCGACGAAAGTCACAGTATCCAGTACATCATGTTTTGGTCCTTGTCGTTTTTCTATCGTTTGTGCCCCAGTGTTCAAGGGAAGTATCTTCCTCGAGAAGTCAACCATCAAAAATTTACAGTTCCATTACCCGCGTCAGTCCATACTCATTTGATTCACTATATTACATCCCTATGTCAGTTTCGTGTCGTTGATGGGGGATACATCAAGGTTCTCCTTCGACGAGTCTTTTCATGTAGACTTCAACACATTATCCAGGGACTAGACTTAGAAACCAGTTAGTACCTTGGGACCTACATGCCTCAATGGCAGGCCTCCTCGCTTTCGACAGTGGGTTTAAATCATTGACCTCTGATTGGATGATTCCACGAATGTTCAACTTCAACTCATATATTCACATTCGTTGGATTGTACTAGGGTACCTTGGGAGTCATTGACATCACTGGTGATTTCCCTCGCACTTGTTAACAGTTTACCTCAATGATCGGTAATCAAGTGGTTTCTACCATGTTCGACATCAAAACATCTATTCACATGGTTAGATTTGTATCACATCGGGATCGGTAAGAATACCCTGGGTTGAGTATTCACTATGATATCTACTTTGCCCAGGCTGCGAAAGGAGATCATTTGAGCACATTGATATATATACTATCACATAGATCCACTTTGTATTGGTCTATGGCTATGTTTTGTCATCTCGTAGATCCACTGTGTATTTCTCGTGGCTACGATCAGTTCATGTCATGGAAGTATATATCCACATTGTATCTTTGGTGGTTATACTCTCCAGTCAATATTATTATGGATCTGCAGTGTATTGGATGGTGGCCATACCTTGGAATTCTTTATCACCCAAGCATAGGTATGCCTGCCTTGGGTTTGAAACATGTCATAATATTTGTTTGATGGTTGTGTGCAGCTTCTACCAGGTTCTCTGAGTCCATACCCTTGCTCGAAAAAGTCTACAAAGTACTTCAGTCATCAGTTTATGTCTTCTAACTTCACACTTTGGGGGGCGAATATGTTACACACCAAAATTACTCACTTTGATGATGACCTATTGTCGTCATTACAAGTTTCGGAAGTGTCGCATCTTGGTCGCAATTGTTGCAAGTGTCACAAACATCATATTTCCATCTTTCCTATGTCGTGTCTCTAACGACATCACGGGGACACTTAAGACACCTTCAATTACTGGTTTAAGAAGGAGAAATCATTTGATTAAAAGTACAAATATTTCACCATGGAAAAAACCACTTAAAAATGAATTTTTAAGGCCAGTGCTCCCCTACCCACTGTCAGGGAGTGCCAGCGCTCATTGACCTTCTTTGGGGGAGTGTTCCAAGACTCTGTGCACCCTTCTAGGGGAGCGCTAGGATTTTTTGAGGAAATTTTGGGCAGCACTCCCGTACCCACTGTCAGGGAGTGCCAGTGCTCTGTACCCTCTTTTGGGGGAGTGTTTCAATGCTCTATGCCTCCTTTTTAGGGAGCGCTAGCCTTTTTGAGCGAATTTTGGATAGTTGAGGGAAATCAGGAAAGAATCCCCTTCATATATGGAGTTTTTTGGATTCAAATATGAGGTCAAGGCTCGATATTAGGGAAGATACACAACTAAAGGAGAAGGATCCTCAACCTATCCCAAGAATATCTTAAGTGGTTAGGCCTCTCCAAGCCTATATAAGGAGGCCTCCTCATGGTGAAAGGGGGAGAGATTGAAGGCATCAAACTTATGATCTCATAAGGGAGATATCATTAAATCAGAATCAGTTTGTGTGTGGATTACTTGAGAAAAGGGTTGGAAAAGGAGAGCTGGGAGAGGTTGCTACACCTTCATCAAAGGTCTGTAAGTATTCTCTATTTTTCTCATTAATATACATCTGTGCTTGGCCTGTTTCTTTCAAGGTTGTGTTTATTTCTACATGAACTTGTCTCGATTAGATAGATCTGGTTTTAAGCTATTCTTAGTAGAATAGGAAGCTTGTTCTATCTTTGGTTGGATTGCAGGACTTGTCAAGGAGCTTGGGGATCAAAGCTCAACTCGGACTGTGCAAGGACGAACATCGTTAAAAAGGTACACATGTATTCCTCTTCTCTTTACATTAGTTTAGCTAGATTTAAAAGGATGTCAGTGACCAGCATTAGCACCCTTTATGTCTTGGTCTTAGGAGTCTAGAGCCCAAGAGGGAATCCACTTGTCCGCAGGGGGATTTCTCTGTAACAGCGGTTAACACAGTTTTCATAATAAGGTCGACACCGTTTGGGCCCATTACCGAAGCATGGATTTGCTACAAGGCAAGGGAAACTCCTTTTCCTTGGATGTCGCGGGGCACACCTCACCTTCTCTGGAATTATCTTTGGGAGGCATTATAGCTAGTATCTGGTAGGTGACAAGTGGGTCAGGTGAATTAATTGAATTCGGGCACACAAGGCTGGGGGACAGCGATATTGTTTTTCCATGAAGCGAGGTGGTAGGAGGCTCGGGGTTTTTGGTGGCAGACTGGTTAGGCCCAATTTCCTCTTTGGAACAACAGCTTCCACCTTCAGATGGTTCGATATACTCTGAAGGATGGGGTGGGAAACTACCCTTTTACGCCGAGCCACCAGGAGGCTTCAAAGGGAGTCTAGGGTTTGTCGTGAGGGATCTATCCTTTGGGTATAGCACACCTTTTTCGGACCTACTTGAGACCCAGTATATTGAGCGACAGATTGGGGTTTTAGAAGGTTTCACCACCACACAAGGTTTTTCACCTTCATACTTCCTGTTGGAAGTCGAACAGGTTGGGGATACGGAACCCGGGATTGTAGGATGCGTAGTCGACTCTTCTTTTCCTACTGATATTTCCATTGAAACCAAGAAGATAATCCCTGCTAGTATTTCACAAAAGGGGGAAAAATCGAACAAAGCCTAGAACAGCTCGGAAGGACGACAGTCTAAAGGAGTCAGGTGTGCTAGGGAAAGAATTGGTGTTGAGCGGCTTGTCTTCGGTGAGTACATTTCCATGGATAGGGTCTTGGAATTTATAGAAAGAGCAGTGGTGGGAAGGGTCAGGGGAAAAAAATTGGGTATGGATTTCCTCAAAAACTGGGTTACCAATTTCTGGCTTCCAGAGATCTCCAAGATTCCCCACATCAGGCTACTCACTAGAGGGTGGTTTGCCTTTGTCTTCTCCTCCTCAGATGATGTGGATTGGGTACTAAAGAAGGTTTGGAGCTTCACATATACCCATACACTACTCAAATGTTGGATGCCCACTTTTTATGCGAAGCGAGAACAGTTTGACGAGGAACCCATTTGCGTAAGACTCTCAGGCCTCCCGATGCAATACTGGTATACACACCAATTTGCGGCAATTGGAAACCTATTGGGAAGATACCTCAAAGTGGATATTTCTTTTGAAGTCACAGGATATATGACAGTGCCTCGCATTTTAGTCCATATTAATCTACGGAAGGTTTTATATCAGGAGATTGCCATCGAATCGGCTGTCGAGACCTTTGTACAAACCCTGGACTATGAAGGAATCCCCTTTAGGTACCATAGATGCCATGTCTATGGGAATGGTGTGGATAATTTCCCACTACCATTCAAGGGAAAATACCAGATGGCAAAAGGAAAAATATCCTCCTCCTATCCTCCGAGAAAGAAATGGGAACAAAATATGGGTGCAGGGGAATCTAAGGGAAAAGAACAATAGCCTATTGGAGATGTAAGAACGGTGGGACAGAGCTTGGGTAGCGGGTGCAACCAAGGACCTGATCAGGTTGTTCCTTCGGCATGTGGACCATTTTCTTCACCTTCTTTGGAACACCTACTCCATCGAGATCAATAACTTACGGGTATGTCAACTTTGGAAGTATCTTCTTTTTCTTCTTTTGAGTCTTTTGATCCAGTTGAATTTTCTGTTTTTCCTTCACTTACTTCGAGAGGGAAGTATCTTTCCTTAGTCAGTATGGCCTCTCTCCACTGTCCCTTCTCCTCTTCCTCGTCAGTTTTTGCACCCTTGTTGGTCACACCTTCCATAAACTCGGGGGGGATGGGAGCTTCATTGTTGACTAGGAACTTGAACTCTACCGAACTGCCTCCCACACCAGTTGGAGATGACCCTTACCTTACTTTAGGAACCCCCTCCCCAACCTCTTTGGAAACTTCATGTCTTACCACCCTCCCTCCTACTTTATCCACTCCCTCGGCCTTAACAGAATCCTCTTCGGAAGACAACAGAGTTCGTTACCACCTTAGGAGTAGATCGGTGGTCAAGGAGGACCTCCTGGAGAGTGGCTCTCTCTTTACGAATGGTCGGGGGTTGGGGTCACTACCTCAGTATCACTCGATGGGTAAAGGTAGGGGCCACAAATCACATTTATATCTGGGACAAGATCGGGCCAGAATTGACCTGGCATCAGGTTGACAATCCTCAATCGAATGGGCGCTTAGAGAAAAGCTTCCCCAGGAAGGAGTTACCTCATGAAAATCCTCTCCTTCAACTATAGGGGGTTGGCAAACCCCACTAAACAATCGTCCTTATGAATATTGGTTGATCAATGCTCGCCAGATGTCATTCTTCTACAAGAAAATCTAGGGGATAGCACAACAGTGGTTAAGACCTTGGAAACTTTACTCTCAGGATGGATGTTTGCAGCAGTAGATGCTAGAGGCCGCTCGGGGGGTTTGGCCACTAGTTGGAAGAAAATGAACTGGAAACTGGAAACTTTATGGGGTTTTACCTCGAGGATTGGACTTACTATTTTCTCCATAGACATGGGACACAATTTAACTGTTATAAACATATATGGTCCTCACTAGGATAGACAAATTTATTGGAACTCATTAGCTGAGTGTGAATGGTTTAAGAATAAATATTTTATACTTGGTGGAGACCTCAACTTCTCTTTAGGTACCTCGGAGGTTTGGGGACCTAGAGCTACGCTGGACCCTTTAAAAAATTTATTTCTAAATTTCCTGGACCAGGGGGGATGGTGCATGTGGAACCCCAAAAACTCTCTCCCACCTAGTGTAACAGATGGGTTGGGTTGGACCAGGTGGAAAAACGACTGGAAATATTCCTACTGACAATTGATCGTCTGGATTCTTCTACTCTAGTACGAAAATGGGTAACTTATGGGGGAGAATCAGATCGTCTTTCGATTCTATTCGAATTCAGGACCATTTCTAGAAGGGTGACAAGCCCCTTCAAATTCTTCGAGGGTTGGCTCATGGATCCAACCTTTCTTGATTTAGTAAGGGAGTTATGGGTGAAACTACTAGAACAATCCCAAACCCCAGCAGCAGTACATTTTGTTGAGAATCTCAAAAGACTCAAACAAGCAACTAAAAATTGGGCCAAAGTGAAGCAACTAAAAGATGATCAGCAACTGAGAGATATCGACTTGGAACTAACAGAACTACAATATGGGACTGGTCGAGGGTTCTTTAGCCAAAAATCAAAAGACCACATGTGTGGTTTGTAAAAAAGACGCAAGGTAATCCTGGAAGAAAGAGAGGCACAATGGAGGCTAAAGAGTCGAGCGTTGTGGCTAGCTTGTGGATATGAAAACACAAAATTCTTTCAGGCCTTTTCCAAATGTTGGAAGATGGCCAACACCATTTGGAGCCTACGAAATCAGAGGGGGGTGGAAGTAACAATGTTCAACGAATTAGCCGATATGGGTACCAATCATTTTAAGGCACTTTTTAAAGCTCAAGAGGAGACATCCATTGTGGAAATTATTAAGGTGGCCCAACTCTTCCCCGGATTTGTAGAAGAGGACGAAGTTGGATCCTTAATGACCTCGGTTAGTGAAAAAGAGTTGTTAGAAGTCTTACACACTTTCCAAAAAGGGAAGAGTCCTATCCCAAACGGTTGGCCAATTGAATTCTACTTCGGGTGCTTTGAAATTCTTGGATCTGATCTTCTGAGGGTGATTGAAGAATCGAGGGTGAGAGGTCATATACACAACCCAATCAACACTACTTTCATAGCACTGATCCCTAAGACAGACAACATGTCCTCCTTTGAGAACTTTCGGCCAATCCCCCTTTGTAATTGTCTGTATAAGATAATCTCAAAGGTTATCAGTAGAAGGGTAAAGGTATTTCTCTCAAAACACATCTCTGGGGAACAGTTTGGCTTTCTCGAAGGCACGCAAATACATGAGGCTATCAGAGTAGCACAAGAAGGTATTCACAGCATAAAACTAAAGAAGCTAAAAGTAGTCATGATTAAAATAGATCTATCCAAAGCCTTTGATAGGGTAAACTGGTTATACATCAGAATGCTTATGATTCATCTGGGCTTCAGACTAGTCTTCGTCAACTGGATAATGGCTTTCCTAAACATGGTCTCCTTCTCCATTCTACTTAATGGTTCTTCCATAGCTTTTTTTCAAGCAGAAAGAGGAATACGACAAGGATGCCCCTATCTCCTCTACTCTTCCTCCTTGTAGCTGAAAGCCTTAACCGCTACTTGGCAGAGGCAAAGGTGGGTGGGTGTTTCTCTGGTATTAAAATCTCAAATGGGATGGCCATTACCCACTTAATCTTTGTGGATGATATATTAATGTTTTTTGATGGATCGAAGAGGGATACAAACTTATTATCGGAGGGTCTCACACTTTTCAAATTAGCAAAGGGTATGAAAATCAACGCACAAAAATCCAATATACTCTTATCTCGGATTGGGGATGAGGACATATAACATTATTTAGATCGTCTCCCCTTCCAAACTCAGAATCTGGAAGAAGGAGAGAATGTTGGATTACTAAGAGGGGGGGTGAATCAGTAAAAGCGTAATTATAATCATTTTTCTTCAAATGTTATATCAATGTAGAATTATTATCCAATAATTAGCAGTAATAAATAAACAATCACACACATACACAGTACACGAGTGTTTTACATGGAAACCCAAATCAGGGGAAAACCACATAATGCTTTTTCTTATATGTCTTGAAGAATTACATTCATTGGAAGCACCAACTTCCTTTGTTTTCCAGTTGCAACTGGAAGGAGGCTC